>CAIGRH010149344.1:0-12032 GCA_903798295.1 Fraxinus nigra | reverse complement strand
TAATCCGTGATGAATCTGTAACTTATAATTATGAATCTGTGACCATTAATCACAAACTGTGACTTTATTATCTTTATTTAATAAATAATTTTAATTAATTAAATTCATACCTAATTTTTGAATTTTCAAACTATTTACTTTATTTTTGAATTGAGGTAAAGAATACGCCTTAGATATGAATTTTTTCCGAGAATTTTTCTGCTTATTTAACGTTTGATTTTGTATTGGTGGCCTTGGTGGTCACTTATCTTAATAATGAAAATTCTATTCGATCTCTAAATCTATTTATACCAATGAAGACGTTCATATTTTTTTCTTACATTATATCGATTTGCTCCTAATTTTTCCCCTCAATTTCTTTATGATTATCGGCCCACCAATGTTAATGCACATTTTTCTTCCTTTACACTACGGCTCTGTTTGATGCACAACATTTTCCATAAATTTTTTCTATTTTCCAACTTTTGTAGTGTTTGATAGGCAAAAAAAATTTCGGATATTTTTTTCCACGTTTTTTCATTTTTCACATTTTTGATATTTTGGTTGGACAAAATTTTCTCAATTTTTTTATTGCAATTGAAAAAAATTCTAGACACGATGATAAAAAATTATCACTTTTATTGACAATTTTCATGCAAAATAAAGCCAACGAATGCTATTTAATATGGTAATTTTTTTTGTTTTGTAATGAGAACAAATTCTAGATCCAATGGTAAAAAAAATATTACTTTAATTAACAATTTTCATAAAAAATGAAGTCAAACGAACACCAAATTTTCAACATTTTCCATGAAAAATCATACCAATTAAACACAATTAATTAAGATTCTCAGTAAAACAATTTATAGGCAAATCAATTTCCTATAAAACATTTTATATCCACTCATTTTTCACCTTTGCAATTAAACTGACTCTATGTGTTCCTAACTATTTTTTTTTTAAATAAAGGTGAGTTACTGTAACCGTGTACAATATTTAATATGCGAGGCTTCAAAGTTAAGAGTTTGGTTTGAATTTGTAATAAGCCCACTGGTCATGAGAGTCATGACCTAGTGTCGTGCTATGTTCTCCAATTAAATTTCCTTTTTTTTTTTTTTTGTTTCTAAATTGAGCAATAAGTTTGAGATAAGCAGTAGAAGAAGAAAAAATTAGATAGAAGTTGTTACCCATATAAATAATCGTAAGTGAAAATGTCACATGGTAGGTGGATAGGCCGACACCTAACGAGCAGTACGGGTTACCCCCTTTTTATTAACGAAATAGGGACATTACAACTCGATTAACGCTTAGAATCATTTCCCTCATTAATTTATCCGCGAAATTGATGAATTGATCTGAGTAATACATTGTGATCTGACTTACGTGGACGCTAGTTTTTACTTATCTGTTGGTCATGTCATTGATCCATTTTTGGGGTCAACAGAAGCAATAAAAGAAAATAATTCAATTTATAGAGTTGCTTGCATTTATAATATGTAACAAAAATTACAAAGCTATTATCAAATTTTAGAATAACGGGAAAAATTGGAGAGGATTTTGCTTGAGATCATCTAACTTCCGTGTTTGTTTACATATTTGTTTATCAACTTCAATTTGATTTAAGAAAAATACCTATATTTTTTTTTTTCCATATTCATCACTCTATTTGTCACCGAAACTAAAGTCAATGGCAGAACCAAAGCTTTCGGATGGAAAGAGTTTGTTCGAGGATCAAACTCAACTTAAGAGCATTTGATGAAAAACCCTTTAAAACAGGGAAAGGCCATAAAGATCACGAAATACTTATTGAGCCCATTTTTGTCTCCTATTCTTACAAAGTTCTTTTTTCTATAATCATTTTCAACACATATTCACACACTAAAATATTGTACATGGAAATTCAAGATTTTTTCCTATTTTTGTATCCACACATTTTTCAAAAACTCACTATTTAAAACAACATTTAAAAAAAAAAAAAAAATGGCACCAAACAAGGGTTGATTAAGTCCTTGTTTGGGATCCACTTTAATGAGCTTTTGAGGATTATGTATTTTGGAATAATGATTTTTTTAAAGAATCCGTGGTTAAAAAATAAGGAAAATTTTTGTTTTTATTTGTAATATTATTTTGTTGGAAAATGTATGGTTAACATGAGGAGAGAAAAAAATGTATTAAACTATAATGAAGACCAAACATGGGCTAATATTAGTTTGACAAAGAATTTATAAAAGGTTTAGTAAATTTTCATAGAAGTTCATGAAATGTTAATTTGGTTGAACGGTTGATAAAAATTATGTCTATCGAAAAATTTATGATTAAAATTAATTGATTTTAATATCAACTTTTTAACAACTCCGTACCAAACAAACAGTGATTACAAAAATCAAACAACAAAGCTATTTGTACAAAGTTGAGTTACAAAAGTTGAGTTACAAAGTGTGTTGACAAAATCCAGACCGTTGATTTCAAATGATTTAAAAATCTATTTTAAAAATGATTGGTGTAAATGTTATTTTGTCAACGCACTTTGTAACGTAACTTTGTACGCGTAGCATAATTCAAAATCAAAAGTCCATAAAAAGAAAAAAGTTTTCTTGTTAAAAGAAAACAAAAGGTAAAGTTGGCAATGTTTATCATGCAAGACTAATGCTGTTATTAGCAACTTTTGTCTTCTTTGAATTGCACAGAGAAGCTTGAGTAATCCGAAACATCATCTGTCATCACCATCAATCTGCTATAAACTCCATGGCCAAGCCATTTACTTCTCCATCCCCCTTAGTCCCACACCCCAACACACACACAAATTACAATTTCCAAAATGGTGAACTGCCATATCCTTCTTGTGAGCTTTCCAGGACAGGGCCACATAAACCCATCTCTCCAATTTGCAAAGCGCCTTCTGCAAATGGGAGCCAAGGTCACCTTCTCCACTAGTCTCTCTGCAATCGGTCGCATGTCCGAAACTGCATCGACTATACCAGGCCTGACTTTGGCTCCCTTTTCTGATGGTCACGATGATGGCTGGACAGGCGCCAAAGATTTCCAAGATTTCATGATCTCTCTTAGAACTTGCGGTTCTGAAGCTGTGACAAACCTTATCATGGCTAAAGAAAATGAAGGCCAACCGATTACGCATATAGTATATTCTATTCTCATTACATGGGCAGGTGAAGTGGCATATCGGCTTCAAATCCCATCCACGCTTCTTTGGAATGAAGCGGCTAGTGTTTTTTATGTTTATTATCTCTATTTCAACAAAAATATGGATTTTACAAGTGAAAACAGTGAGATTATTGAACTTCCGGGACTGCCATTATTACTCAGTTCCGGTGATTTGCCATCCTTCATGCAATCTTCAAGCCCAGTAATTTACAATTTTGCTCTTCCTACTTTCAAAGAGCATTTTGAGATTCTTGATAGAGCTGGGACCAAGCAGAAAGTACTTGTGAACACATTTGATGCATCGGAATTCCAAGCTATAAGGGGCATAAATAAGTATGATGTGATGGGCATTGGACCTTTGATTCCATCTGCATTTTTAGATGGGAAGGATCCTTCGGACACCTCATTTGGAGGTGATCTCATACAGAAGACGGTAGATTACATGGATTGGTTGAATTCAAAAGGCAAATTATCTGTTGTTTATGTAGCGTTCGGAAGCTTTTCCATTTTACCTAAACAACAGACCGAAGAGATTGCTAAAGGATTGATCAAAAGCCAGAAACCATTCCTGTGGGTTACTAGAGAAGTGAACACGCTAAGTTTCATGAAAGAACTTGAAAAACAAGGTAATATTGGACCATGGTGTTCCCAATTGGAGGTTTTATCACACCCTTCTGTGGGCTGTTTTTTGACTCATTGTGGGTGGAATTCTTGTATTGAAAGTTTGGCTTCTGGGGTGCCAGTGGTGGCATTTCCACAGTGGACTGATCAGCTTACGAATGCAAAACTCATACAAGATTTTTGGAAGACTGGCCTGAAATTGGCTGCTCATGTAGATGGAGGAATAGTAACTGCGGATGAGATTGCGAGGTGTTTAGAAATTGTTATGGGAGGTGGAGAGAGAGGAGGAGATATGAGAAACCAAGCTCAACAATGGAAAACTCTGGCTAAGGAAGCAGTTAAAGAAGGTGGTTCTTCCAATGCGAATCTTAAGATTTTCATGGATCAGATTGTTGGTGGCAACAATAAATTTAAAACTTAATTCTTACACGATCAAATTCACAGACATATATAGTTATCAAGAATCCATCGGCTTTTAAGAAAAAGAATTGTTCCGAGTAATTAAAAAGCTAGTTGTATTAAAAAAAAAAATGTGTTTGGATAAATATTTCTTTTTTAACTTTTTTGAGATACATTATGACACGACCCGTCTCAAGTCATCCTAATGGACCTGACACGTGTCGTGCGCCTATGATAGATACCAGCTAAGTGCTGAACCCACCACCAAATCGACTATGACCCGTTCTAATTGTGACAAATCTTTATAAAAATTTCGGCAAAATTTCCCTTATAATATTGACTAAAACAACCTGAAACAACAATCCATATTCTCAAACCAATACATATAATTTAAAAGAGGGTATGCCAACCCTTCACAACTCAAACTATTTATAATACAATACTTGAAAGTCGATTTTTACAAATACTTAACAAACAAAAGTCTCAAATGTACTCAACATACTCAAAATGCAATGAGCCCATAATGTGGATACATGAATTACAACTTTAACTTTCTGACAACCAATGCATGTACCCCGAAAAAAATATGTATTATGTTTGACAAAAGGAGTCATACAAATATAGATAAAGTGTGGCTCTACTCGGTGGATCAATAGGCTTCAATGTTGCTCAACTCAGCTACTATCTGATAAGAAAAGAGTTGCCAAAATATATGAGCTAGTAACTCAATGAGTGGATAATATCTAAATAAGAAAAATTTACTTCCATTTATGCANCTTCCTCTTTCGGAACTTGAGAAAATCAGAAATTTGATAATACTTTTAAAAACTTAAACATGATTGCATCATAAAATCCTTTATTCTTCATTCTAAATAATTTACTATAAATCATAACGAATATAATCAATCTAGTATAAATGAAAATCTCTGAAATCTTTTGTTGTTCAATGCTATAAGCCGAAAGCTATTTACTAAAAACTGAATAATCTGCATTCTATCATCATACATCTAATAAGCTGTAGAGATACTGAAATATCACACCAAAAGGTACTCTACATATTCTTACTCATGTATCGATTAATATCGATATACATGGCAAAACTATTCTATTTTGAAATTCTGTAATTCTGAGATTCTGAGATTTTGAAATTCTGAGTCATATGCGCGCAGAACTATAATCTGATCATGCACTATGAAACACATTCAAAATTCATAATTGATCATACACCGGGGAAACACATTCACACCAGTGCAGATCGGGTAAAATAATCATATGATGTCATATACTGTGGAAACACATTCACACAAGTGCAGACTGAGGTAAAATCACTTGGATAGTTTCTGGTGGTTTTTAAAATATCTTTAAATATACTGAAATATATAATATGAATATAACATGATGTAGAAATGATTTTAATAACTGAACTTAACTTTACTAGAAAAACTAACTAAAAAATCCGTTTGATTCTAAAAATCATGATGTCAAATCAAGCCTATGAAATAACCAACTTTCTGATAGGATATAAATTCAATAAATATCTATTTCTGAAAAATAAACTTTTCCACTCACTCAAAACAAGCTATAAGCTACAGTCTAAAAACATCGGTAAGCTTTTCCAATCTCTGTGTCATCACCTGAAATACCACACAAGATAACTGATTCAACCATTATCATGTCAAGAAACCTCTAATATGAAATGCTATAATACTTCAACTAAATTTCTTGATACTTGAATAAATGTCCCCAATTATCCTTTTAATCAAGTGGGACCAATTACACTTTCTAGTCCATTTAATAATAACCATTTCATCTACGTAACCTTCATTCCAAGCATAAATGCGAATATCCACTTCAATCTAGTGGCAACTAATAACTACCATTCAACCAATTAAATTTCATCTTGTACCATAATTTTATAATTCCAAGTAAATATTTCAACATCACTATCACATTCACCCATATCTTTCATTCAAGAATCCAACTAAAATTCCTAGGGTTTGCTCTAAAAATAAAATTCCTTACCTTGATACAAATCTCGTTTTTACAAAACCAGAAGATCAACTTGAAATCATACTCTTCCCCAAAATCTAAAAATTTAACCACAACTTAAAACTTTAGAAATTTATCATAATACTCCTCTATTTCTAAAGAAAATAGCGAGAATAACAATGGAATTCAGTTTACCATACCATTTTTCCTCTCCTCATCTTTTTCCTTTCTTTTCTTCTTCTTTCCCTTTTCTTTTTCCTCTTCCTTGGTTTCTTTCTTCTCTGGCTGTTCTCGGTTTCTTCTCTGCGTGGGTAATGAAATGAGAAAATGGGAAATGCAAGAATGAACTCAACAATTTCCACTTGTTTTTCACTAATATCCATTTTACAAGTCAATTCCTCAACTTAAGTTCTAATCCATCTTAACCCTTCATGATTGCAATTAAAAAAAATAGTCCCATCACTTTAAATGATTTTAATCTTAAACCCTCAATTATCTTAAATATAAAATAAGCCCAAGAACATAAATTATTCCAATTAAATCCATATTTGACCTTGACCAAGACAATTCAACCATTGACTTTGACTAAGAAAATATGGGTTGTAACACATTATGCATTAGAAAACAAAGAGAGAACCATAATCTGAAAAAGTAAATATAGATTCATGTCAACTTCCAAATTTGGTGAGTTAGTCCAGTCTAACTTCATCCAACTCAAAATGGCATACCACTAAAGATACTTAGTGGGTGTTTGGTGGGGATTGAAATTAGATTTTTAGTAGACTGTGATATAAGTTTTTGAAATCTGTAGTTGAAAAGTTGTAGGACCCATGAAAGATGTGGTTAATATTAATTGTTCGACTTTGACTTAAATTAAAATCTAATTTTAATTCGAAACAAATAAAACCTTAGTAAATGAAAAATAGATACTTAACATGTTGTCCACTTAGTAGGTGATTTGATCATTGAAGTGAAATAACCATTACAGCATTACTCCTATCTATATATGCCCAGTTTTCTGATCGACTTTGGATCTCACATGTTTTGACATTTTTCAGATCGTTACATTGACACACAAGACGCAAAGCAAAATCTACTCCTAACTAAAGGTTCGGGAAAAAGTCTCTAAAAGGTACAAATGTTGGGAATTGTAAGTGAAATTTAACTTTTTTTCACCATTAAGACTTGAACTAAAGTCGCTAAATGCGTGCTTAGCTTGCTTGCATTCTAGAAAGGGTAGCTTCTGTGTCCTTACTACCTGTTGAAATTTATGTGAATGATAGTGACAGCTCTTCAAATCGAATTCGAAACTCTAATTTAACAAACCTAATTTCTTGTTAGGCGTGAGCACACGTTGCTTCAATCCATATTTCTCAAAAGTGAACCAATTTGTTTGTGAACGGAGATTTTAGCCAATTTTTTTAAATTCATTTTTATTCAAAATTATTTTAAACTACATATTTTATCAAAATCTGCTAAAATTTGATTTTTACCCCCCACTATTGAAGTGTGACCTGAATTCCATTGGATATTGGAGGATTGGTTGAAAAGGTCTTAGAGAATTTAAAAGATGGACAAAAGGTGACTTGGGGGTAGAGATTGGGCACCTAGGTGCCATTTGAAGTATCAGGAGAAGTTTGGAGCGCGGATGAGGTGTGAGAGCGCTGCCATCGTCGCTTGTTGTTCGCGAACTTGGCGTTCGAGCACCAAACACGACACTCATTTCTCACGGGTTGCCCCTAGAGCGCCGGTACTATCCGCCGGCCTATTTCACGATTTGACAAATTTCAAGATATTCCCTCAATCTAAAACACTATAATTATGATTTGACATGTGTTCTATATATAGTTAGCTCTCCATTGTGATTGATAACAAGTTGGAAACACAAAATCATTCTATCCTTTCATCATATAGTGAATTGTTCTCCTACGTCTTATTTTCTACATAAATCTTGTGTTTGTGATTATCTATTTTCATATTGCCATATTCTTGTTCCGCTATTTAATAAGTGGTATTAGAGCGAGATTCAATCAACTTAGTTTGATGTTTGACCTTTGAGATCACAATACCAAATTTTCGCTTTGGTAGGTAAAAATACAAGCAATGTTTGATCAAATAGATTTGGATGATGCTTTACTGGGAATGACAAGATGTTCTCAACTTGAATGCTAGATGAGAAACAACGTAAGGATCAAAAGGCCTTATCACGAATTCTTCTTTATATTTCGAATCATAATTTTCAGGATGTTTTAAACGAGAAAATTGCCTCTGCATTATGGTTAAAATTTGAGCAATTATGAATGACTAAAATACTAACCTAGTTAATTGCATTTGAAACAACGATTGTATTCTTATCATATGACAAAAGTTACATCACTAGAAGATCACATAACCGTTTTAAGAAAATTATCACTACTTTGAAAATCTTGGAGGTCAAGTATGATGAAGATCAAAGATTTAGGGTTGATTTTATTGTGTTCGATGCCACTTCATATATGTGTTTTAGAGACATGATCTTATATAATCGTGATACTCTCATCAATGAAGAAGTATATGTTGTTCTATTTTTAAAGGAGAAAATGAAATATCTTGTTGGATCTGTGTTTGTAATTGTTTACTTTCATATTTCCATATTCTCGTTCCTCTATTTTCTAACACTCACCAAACAGGTGAGATGTCATGTTAATTCAAGGGTAAGTTTGAAAGTTTATGTTTCTATTACGGATGTTATTGTCCAAAAATGTTTTTACCACTTTTACACTTTTATTTATGTTTTAGATTGAGATATTGTGATTGATAATCATATCAGACATATTATTTTTGTTAAATTTTAAGACTTCGTTTTAATATTAAAATGTTAAGATTAATCTTACGATATTAATAACATTTATTACAATTACAATAATTGAAATTTTGGGCGGTCTTTTGTGAGGTGAAAAGATTTGCATATTGATTTTTTTTTTTTTTCGGGAAAATATTTAAGAGGAAGTCTTCAATTTTAGCATAGAAAGCCTATTAACTCTACAAAGACAGAACAAAATTCCATTTCCAACTACTTTGTCAAGGTATCTGTTATATAAAATCCATCTCTTGTATCTAGCGCCACCTAAAGTAATGCTATTTAGTTTCACTAGAGTTAGGGGTGGGCACGGGGTCGGGTCGGGTCGGGTCGGGTCGGGTTGATTTTTACCTCAATCCAAACTCAACACAACTCAACCCAACCCAACATGATCAGTTTAATAATAATTTAACTCAATCCAACCCGTGTAAAGATTGAAACCTAACCTAACACAATCAAGTATCGGTCGGATTGGTCGGTTTGAGACAACTTGTCAACAAAGATTAAAGTATGCTGGTTGGGTTGGACGAATTTATAATTGACTCATGACTTATATAATATTAGGTCTCTATAGTTGCAATGAACAAAAAATCTGAATTATTTTGGCACTTCATGTCCGGAAATATTACATGGACAAATTGATATTAAATTATATAAAGTCAAGAAATATTTTTGGCAATTAAAATATTTTTGTGTTGAATGTGTATTTGCTTAAATTACTTTTTGTAAAATGCATTCTATTTAAGTCTTATAATATTGTTCTAAGAGTTTCCATGTCTTGTGCCATATTCAAGACTTTTTGTGTATCGCGTTTGCGTATATAAAACCTATTTAATTAATAGTGCACAATTTGTGTATGGTTTTCTCAAACTTTTCAATTATTGTACAAAATTTCTCCAATAAGAATTAACACTTGTAAAGTTCATAAATAGAGTCGGGGTTGGGTTAGGCCGGTTTATTCGATTTTCATTAGCTAATCCATAATCTGACTCAACCCGCCTACACAACCAACCTACCCAACCAATGTAAAAACAATAAAAAATCGACCTAAACCGATCGGGTTAGTTCGATTTGAGCGGTTTGACGGGTTCGGTCGGGTTTCGCCCACCCCTAACTAGGGTTACAAGCTCAATCTTGGTAGCGTTAATATAATATTAAATGATAGGTAAAATTAAACAAGTCATTTAATTTCACATTTCATTTAGGGCATGTTTGGGCGGAATTAAAATCCGATTTTAATATAAGTCAAAGTCAAACAGTTAATATTAATCACATCTTTCATGGGTTCCACATCTTTTCAACCACACATTTCAAAAACTTCTATTACAATTCACTAAAAATCTAATTTTAATCCCCACCAAACACCCTCTTAGTCTATCATCTAACGCTACCTAAACTAGGGTTCCAATGGGGCTACTTAGCATCACTCATAATGCCATGTAGCCTCACTAGGATTATAACCTCATTATAGATAATGCGACATTAAATGATATGTGTAATTTGCTTAGTTTCATCTTTCACTTAGTCTATCATCTAACGCTACTAGTTATGTGGCTTTAATGTGACATTAAATAGTAATTTAATTTCAACTTTCATTTATAGCCTGTTTGGGCCTGATTAAAATATGATTTTAATCTAAATTAAAGTCAAACAATAAATATCAACCACATCTTTCATGAGTCTCACATCTTTTCAACCATACATTTCAATTTTTTTTTTTTATCACAATTCACTTAAAATCTGATTTTAATCTACAACAAACACCCTTTTAGTGTATCCTCTAACGCTACCAAGACTGTGGTTGTAATCCAAATGGGGCTGCATATCATTACTATTTACTTACTTATTGCGTCAAGACTAATAAAATTAATGTCAAAATCATCAATCTGCTATAAACTATTTACCAAATCGAAGCCAAGCCAACACTTAAACTACTCTACAAGTTACAGTTTCCAAAATGGTGAATTGCCATATCCCCCTTGTGTGTTTTCCAACACAAGGCCATACAAACCCATCCTTCCAATTTGCGAGCCTTTTGCAAATGGGAGCTGAAGTTACCTTCTCCACCAGTGTATCTGCAATCCGTCACATGTCCCAAGTTGTTAAGATTTGGTTTAATTTAAACCATATATTTGAAGATTCTAAATTATTGTGATATATTCTATTTTTACTATAATGTGATAGAATTAGGAGTAAGTTGCTTTGTTTCCTTAATGCACTCTTTAAACTTAGGAAGCTTTGTAAGTATATATTCTGATGTAATGTTGCTTAAGAAAATTTAGAAGAAACATATAAAGTTTATCTCATTCTTTCATGGTATCAAAGCATTGATCCTAAAACTTCCGCATTATGTCTGTAGAAGAAGATGTTGGTTCCAACCATGTACAATAAACTGATTTCAACAGTGTTGTTCATACCATGTCCATCCTCACCACAGATCCATCCGATCCCCTTTTCATTCATGCCTCTGATCATCCGGGAATGATCCTTGTTCCAAAAATCCTAGATGAAACCAATTATGCTATGTGGAAACGATCAATGTTGGTGAGTCTTAGTGCTAAAAATAAACTAGGATTTATCAAAGGAACAATACCTACACCAAGTGAGAATGACTCCAAACATCAAGTGTGGCAACGTTGTAATGATATGGTCATTTCTGTTGACATATGGTTGATTATAACCTTAATTTTTTATTATAACAAACAAGTCATTTTATTTACTAACATTTGAATTTGAGTGATTAAGTTTTCAAAGCTATCAAGATTATAAATTGGATTCGAAATGAAGAACAAAGTGAAAGTTAAGTATTAAAGTCAAATCATTCGAGACGATAGTGATTTGCATACGAGATCGAATTGGAACTCAAAGGCTCGCAAAAGACGCAAATCAAGATACAAGTATAAAGAACGACAAATCAAAAAGATTAGACATTATACATTTATATGTAAATGTATTAACTCGTCAATCTTTAGCAAGTACATAAAGATCAAATTATTTTCATAATACATCACTTGCACAAAAATGCTTTTGATTAATAATATGA
>CAIGRH010149310.1:0-17809 GCA_903798295.1 Fraxinus nigra | reverse complement strand
TCCCTTGAAGTTATGTGGAGATTTTTTGTGGTAATTGAAGAGGACATTGTGGGCTTTCCAACAGTATCCAAATTCGACGGTCTTGAGGTCAGAAGTTGTCGGAAAATTGCCACAAAACTCGCCCAAAAAATCTAAAAATTTAGTGACCGTTTGTAAAAGAAATTTAAATTTCAGTGACCATTCCTACAAGTTTTAAACTTCAGTAATCGTTTTGTGATTTTCAGGTAACTTCAGTGACCATTTGTGAAATTAACCCATTAGATAAAATATTAACAATTAATAACAAATATTTTCTCTTTGTATATTTTTATTAACATTTTGCATTCATTGTTCAACTGACCCTTGAAAAAGTGTCACATAAGAGTGTCCAGCAATTCTCTGGAGATCTTCGATAAAATGAGATAAAATCCAGACTAACAGTCCATTCTCTTGTTGTAGGCCTTCAAAATCAAAATGGTCTATAATTTCATTATTACATTGAGTGCTCCAATTGCCAGAGAGATTTCCTGGAGAAAATGTTGTAGAGGAGCAGAATGATGAAGTTGAAGAAGCTGAACAGCATTTCTGAATTGGTGTTGCGTTGGCCAATTTACAGTAAATTAAAAATAATTGAAACATCATCTATGCGAGAATTTTTGATCGAGGCTACTGAGAATAAACATTATTCTTCTCCTGCACTTGTTCATCATAGACATAAAAGCACACATGTTATTAACAGGAAAATATGTGATTTTATAGGGTTAAAAATACTATTAGTAACTCAAATTATAGGACGACTCTCACTTCTCTATGTCCAAGATCTTCTATGTCTTGGCTTGAAGATTGGTGGTAGTGGTAATCGTCAGTGTTGGACTGCCATCAAAAGTGAAATTAAAATGGTTACAAAAAATTAGATCTTAATGGAGAATGTCTACAAGTAGCTCAACGACAATACTCAGGATATTGTGCAGTGCAAAGTAGTAGGGCTTGTGGCTAAAAGAGCAATGTAAAATATTGTGCAACTCCAGCAGATATGCAAGTAAGTGAGATGCCCAAAAGTTCTGGAATCAATTCATGGTACAGTATGGTTAAGCATCATGAGGTATAATTGTGTGGAAAAACAAAAGAAACTGTGGCATCAACCTCTATTGATATATCTTCTTATAATGTTAAGAACTCTATTCGACATGTCAACTGAAGAAAACAATTTGGAACACTGGAAAGTATAGGAATTTTTTTTTCTTTTTTTTTTTTTTTCCGGTCAAGGACAATAAAGATATCACAGCGGTAACTTAAAATTCAGTATTAAACAATTAATTGGAATAATTATGTATCAAGTTATACACTCATAAAGAGATTCTTAGATTTTCTCATCAGTAAACCAGATAAGACAAACACTTCCTAATAATCAACATGTATTTCATTTTTTCTTTTATAATTGAACAAAACAGAATACTTTCGGAGAGAATTCCCTTTTTATTACCTTCCAGCAGAGATGTATCTATGATCTATCAGCATAATCAGTCGAGAAAGGGAGGTGTTTGGTATGATCACCTTCAATAATCTTGCACTCCTTCAAGGTTCCTTGTTCTTGGCCTTGGCATGGTGGTGGGGTGACTGATCAAGAGTCGTGATATTCTTGGCATCTATATGCTTTACAATCACAAGAGTAGTGAACCTTTTATCCCCACCACATTCATTACAGTCAAAATTACAAATCTGCAGGCTCAAGTGCCTCATCCCTCATGTATTTAGTCCAATGCCCTAGATTTATGACATGGTGATAGACTATTAACAAGAATCTGTAGAACCAAAAAGCTATTTGCTTATGTTTTACGAATCCTCGAGTGAGAACACAGAGAAAATCAAACACCAAAAATATAAACATGAAATAAATGAATTACACGTATAGCAGTTTTCCAAGCTTTAATGGTCTTAATTATATATTCCAAAGGTAGACATTTGACATGTGTATAAGCATGAAGGATTAATTTCACATGTCACCTTTCTATTTGTAACTACGGGAGTTTCTTCAGCTCTGTTGAATCCAATGAGTTGTAATATATGTTTCAAGCATATTTTTGCACAAATATGGTTATCCATTAGCATCAGAATGAGCGAGGATGTAGAAAGTATTCGTTATAGCTAATATCTACTACAATCTTTCGTCTGTATATAGTCATCATGTTTGAAGAAACAGATTCTATAAGATATCCAAGAATAAAGCATTCTATATATTTGAGCAAAAAAATTACACAGTTTGGCCAGTGGAAGAAAAGGTTTTATGTTAGATTAAATTAGTACCATAAATGTAAGCAGAAAATGAAATACTGTAATGAACAGTAGATATAATACTTATCCATTATTTGCACAAGGTAGGTAAGGTATGATGTCTATTTCCATCCGTTTGTTTCTATTTTTCCTTATATCTCGGCTGATGGAAATTTCTGAAGACGGTAACAAAAATTGGACCACATTTAATACTGCATTTGCATGTACCATGACCTGTTGTGGCGTATGAATATTGTGGCTACAATCATATATTTGGAATTTCCATTCGCGAAAATTCACAAGAAAGAGGTACCAATTGTTGCTTGGATACGAACATGAAATTAATAGATAATTGTATGTTATCCACGGACGACCAGCTGTTAGTAAATTGTCATTTACGTATTCTTCTAAAAGAATAACATCCAGTGAATGTTTACTTGCACTTCCTTCTTTTATGTTTCTCTGCATCATCAATTGGCGAGTACATTCGGTTTCAAAACCAAAATCTAGAATTGCACATTCCTTTGAAACAAGAGTGCAATTGTCTTTGATAAGCCGCCTCAACAATTTTAACTTCAAGTCAAGATTCTAATAATAAATAAATGTAAATTAAATATATTAAGTATGTAACGAAATATATTATGATGAATGAACTTTACTAACTGCAGCATTCATATCTTGTGTTGTATCCATTATAGCTTTCAATGGTCTCTTCTATATAGATTGCCAGTTCCATTGTCTCAATATCCACTGCATAACATAATTGAGATTAGTTTGAAATAAATCAAAGTAAAATTATAATATTCAAGTTAATTAGATTGGTTACCTAGATGGATTCTTTATTACCCAATCTCTAATTATTTTGTATTTGTCCATATGATAGTCTTCTAAAGGATAAGTCGTTGAAGACTGTATCTTTTTTTCTTTACCTTTTTTTTTTCTTTTGTCAACCTTTCAACATCTTCAATATGTTGAAATGTCTAGGCATGCTTTGGAACTAGACTCCTATGGACATGAACATCTTGTTGGAAGGAAGCTATAAAAGCTTCAATCTCAATTCTCGGTCTGATAACTTATTTAGGATATTGCTAGTTTGTTCATTGATATACAATCTCACTGAAGTCAAACTGGTATCCACATGATTTTGCATGCTAGATTGCATGTCTTGGTAGTGTTGTTGTTGCCATTGTTGATGTTGATGAAAGTGGTCTTGCTGCCACTTGTGATGTTGTTCAAACAATTCTTTTTGGTTCCGAACAATTGCTTGGTAGTGGCTCCTTAATTATTCAATAATGTTTGTTTTCAAACTATTGCACAAACCCGATACATCTGATACTACATACTGTCTATGTATGTTCAACATTTCCTCAATTTCTTCTCAAGTTACATAATTGGAGCCAATAGAAGTAGAACTTGGGCCAGGTCCAACTAAACTATATGTCATAGGATCAGGCATGTTGTCGTGCAACCTGAGATTTGTTGTGCTACATTGTCGATTTCTCCATTCACAATGATATCTAGTATAATATGTTGATTGTCATGTGGCAATGAAAGAGTTGTATACCATAGTGTTTGCAACTCTTCCTCAGTAGATTGTAAGATTGCAATCATTTGAATCTGTAATTGAAATATTTAAATGATTTGTTGTGACTTTTGTTTGGAGAAAGACAAAAAAATATAATTAAATGCATAATCAAATCTAATAAAGAAATATAATGAAAAAATTAAATTACCTTTTTCGTTAGCCAAAAATTGCCTAAATGTTTTCTCTATTAAAACATTATTCTGCTTCAATCTATGCATTCTTGGACTCTATAATATTTTGTATCTACGACGTCCAAACTTTTGTCCAATCTGTGGAAAAGCTTCGTATATCCAATACTGAAACATAATTGAATATAAAGATTATATACTATATATAAACTATATTTAGATTGGTGAAAAATAAAAGAATAGAAGAAAATACCAGGGATGCAAGTGGATATTCATGTAATGAATATTTACATTCATTTTGCTCTCTATACTCTTTCCAGTTAGGATTCTCGCAGTGAGTTTAATAAAACAAAATATGCTCTACCGTCCCATGAATACTCAAGAAAGTTGTTAAACTACTCAACCATGCCTAGAGTTCTGTAATCAATATATCTTCTGGTAGATTTCAAAACACACTCTACCAACATCACTAACTCGAGCTTAAATTTATCCTCTTGATGTTCACAAAGAAGGAATGCTTCAAAAAGCATTCTCTTACTAATTCTCTTCGTACCATTAAAATATTGATTTCTAAGTCGATTATTGTTGAAGTCAAGATTAATGGATACCTCATGGCAAGGTAATTCGGTGATAAGACAAAACTTTTGCAGACTTAAACGGGTCAAATGGTTATCTAATTTCACCCAAACTTAATTATTTTTACCACAATCTACAAGTCTCATTATGAATTCATGAAGTAATTTATTACTGAATTGTTGTTGTTCCTATGCTCTATAAATCACTCCATATATAAATACATGAAAATTACTACACAATAAAGATGTATGTTGATATGTGTTGATAAGCTCTACAAAATTTCTAAGATATCGATAATTTGGAAATTGAGTGATTGTAGTAGAAAACCACTTATTTGAAGATAGTATATATTGCAAAGACATCTGCACAAATTATTAAAAAAACACAATTTAATAGAAAAATTAATTCGAATTTGAAACAGGGTGAGACTATGTCTCTGTTCAGCTCGGAGGCACGGAGAGTCTCCGCATACACGGTCTCGTGTCTCCGGAGAACCTGTCTCCACGCAGAGACCCCATGTCTCCGTGCTGTGCGGAGACTGGTTCTCCATGTGGCACGGAGAAGGTCTCCGTGCTGCATGGAGACACAATCCGTGTCCTCACCGTGTTTTAGTAGTAGATTTTAGCAAAGATAAGTTACATCTTTCGGTAGTGTTGAGATGTGCGGTGACAGTGGTGGTGGCTAAAAGCTTAGCAAATGAATTGGAGATGAAAATTCTTAGTTGACAGTGTGTGAATGCTATGCCGAATTAGTGAGTAAATTTTAGCAAATGTGACGAAAATGAATTCGTAAGGGATTTTTTTGTTGAAAACTTTGGTAGTTGAAAGTGTGAATGCTTGGGTAGTCGAAAGTGTGAATGCAAGTGAGAGTTATAATTAATAGTTAAGTCATTTAATTGAAAATTTGTTAAAAATCAATATTCAATGCTATTTATCTAATGCTTTAAGATTCTACATTATTCATCATTCGGTAACTTCATCACGGATTTATTCATTGCAATGGCTTTGCCTTTGACACCTTGATCTCTTTCATTTTCATCTTCTTGTTTTTTTTAAAATGTGAAGGACTTGAAGCAAAACATAATTTTTTTTGGCTGATGATTAACAATCATGTTGTGTGAAGTGCAGTGATTTAGCTAATGGGGTTGGGGATGTACTTTAATCAACGCTCTCATGTGGACTTTTTGCTATTGTTGAAGATGGGTCTACAATGAAGATGACATCGTACTTGTATTCTTCTCCATTTTTCTATTTCACAGCTTTGACATAGAAAAACAACTCTTCATTTGCTAAAAGGGGAATTGACTCTGGAAGGGTTGTTGTATGATGCTGAAAGAAGAGGACAATATTTAACAATGTAAATGAATGCAAGATAGTGTAATAGTAATTTTAAAATATGTTTAAGACATGTAACTGAGTTATTTCTTTCATTAACACGAGTGCAGAGCATTGTAAAAACTTTTTAGCGGGTTCTCCTATCATTGTAGCATGAATATATCCCGACGAATCTTGTAATTGGATAGAAGCTCTTGCTCTGTGTCAATATGACATAGAATTCAATATGATATAGAATTGATAGATGATATAGATGGAAAAAAGAGCATTGTATTAAATTCCATTCTCGTGTATAGAATTATGACCTCGGAATAGCACGAGCCTGAGAATATCTACAGAATGAGCAAGAATGGATTTCATCGAAATCGTCATATATAGATTTATTGCAGTTGTTGCAAGACATGTACCATAAAGATTGATCATGATGTGTGATATGTGCCTTTGCTTTTAACCAAAAGTAGTTTTGATATGCTAACAAAATAAGAATTATGTTAGAAAAGGAATATGAGGAAAATATATCATAGGAAGATTAAATATAAGAATGAGGGCACTTACCACAAGCAAAATACATTCTATATTTCTGATTTGAGTGATTTTGTCTTCTTTTGGAATGGACACTCTTGACAAAGTCAATTCGTAATAACATGTTTTAGCTACAATGTCATTCAGCTTTTGAAAATTTGTATCCACCCTTGTATTAGATTGATTAAAATAGTAAATGAAATAATGAAGTAAAGGACACAAACATGCACAAAACGAAGTGTTTGAAAATTGAATCACATATTAAATGGAAGGAAATTCTGTTTGTTCACAACACAAATATACCATATTCAAAAAATTTATGCATGCACTTAAGTTATAAGAAAAGTTCGACTGCAAATGGAATTTGAAGTATTTTTCGTAAGTAATTACTTAATTGTAACATTTTTTGATGTAAAAGTATAGTAAAGAACTTTGAAGGAAGGGTTTAAGAGCAAGTACCAAGACTTTAATTGAGTAGCTTGTTCGAAAGGAGCATCAATGATGAAAGAGTTACTGGGCTTCGTTTATATTGAAAGACCTATTATAACATGAAGTAAAAATTTGTATAAACGAAATTATGAATAAGGAAAGACTAAATGAATATATATATATATATATGTAAGGGTACCATTGAAAGATGATACTTTCAGTTGTTTTCAAACAACGATTGGTTTCCACATGGTTAACACTATTATTTTAAAGCTGGAAAATATGGAAAAAGATTAGAAGTTATAAGATCTATATAGTTATTCCAATTAGAAATATAATAAATTTCAAAAGTAGCTGGACAAACTGATTATTGATAAGAATGACATCTTGAACATAAGATTGTGATCCAAAGTGTGTTTGAATCAATATTTTTGGTCGAATATCAATAGCTGCTCCAAGGATGGCTAACAAGATCGACAAAGAAATAAATAATTAGTAGTTGTCTGTATCTAAAACAATAAGTAGTAATGGGTGAAGGAATGTATTAGAAATTACAATTATCTGTGTTTGTGTCCTGCAGCTGATGAAAAGAATTAAACACATATGTAGAAGATAGTAGTGCATTATAGTCTTCCCGAATCTCTTGTATTTTGATTGTTCCAGAAATGGTCCATTGGAATTTACCTATGCTTTCCTTAAATTGTGGTGGTGAGTGTTTGACTGTTGTATTAGATATCAAATATGTTTTCGATAGAATGAATCGATCTTCAAGAGCTGCTATGTTGGGATCAAAAATTGTAGCCTGCACCTTGTTTCCCTTTTACAACAGAAAAATAGAATAGTAACATTTTTCTATATTAAAGAGATATAGCTCCGTGGTCAAATATATAAGAAATGAAGCGTTTATGATAACACACCTCTGTGTCTATTAATGTCATTTTCAAGTATCTGGTGGAACCATTTCTAGATGATTTGGGTGAACTCTTTTCAGCCACAATAACTTTGGCAGTCTAGTCACTTTAGCCTGGATAGATATTTGGGATGATTTGGTAGTTTTTTCTCATTTTCCTGTATCCATCAATTGAAGAAGGAAATACAATTACAAACATTTAAATCACATATTATGAAATATATGAAAATAAGATAAAAGTGTAGAAGATAGAAAAATGAATTCTTCTTTGTGAAGAGAAATCTTATTATTTATTACCTTTATTTTCCAAAGAAATTCGGGAAATACAAAAGAGAGGAGGAAATACAGTAGAGGAGTAGAGGAGGAGTAGTTTAGAGAAGGAGATTGCATCAGATACATATATAATCAATCGATGTGGAAGATGAGGAAAATGCATAAAGATATAAAGTACTATGATCATGATTATATTATTTCTACTAAGAGGGACTCTACAATTCAAAGTCAATAGATTTATGTACAAGAAGTGTGGATGTTTTGGCAGACAGTACCTGCAATTCAAGAATTCAGAGTTAGTGGATTTCAGTATGGGTTTCAACAATGTGCAGTCAAATCAATCAAACAATATAGCAAAATCATAGTAAATCATATGTTCCACACTTCTATGTCATCTTGAAAACTATATTAAACTCGTAGAAAACATTTGATTACAAAAAATAACATTTGATTATAGAAGATGAAATATATAGCTTTACAATATAGCATACAAAAGAATATCTTCTCAGTCATTTTTACATCATCTGTCATTATAATTTCAAAGTTGATCAGATAACAAGTAAAAGTTATAATTTAACATAGTTTAACATAGTTGTATACATGTCACTAATTTTTAATTTTGAGAAGCTTTATTTTACATAAGAATGTAGAAATGTAATGAGAAAGAGTATAATAAGAAGAGTTGAACCTAGATGTACAATCCAAATGGTCATACTCCAGTCAAATTTTAGAAACTTAAATTCTAAAGTCAATATCAAATTGTTAAAGATGTGAAGAACAAATATGTCACAGTGTTTAATAAGTTGAAAATATATATTCTTCAGAACACATTTAAACATGAGTTCAAAAATTAAAGAGGACACAATGTGAAAATGTAAAAAGATTCTTGAAATAGCTCAACTGAACAAAAATTTAAAATGACATGAATTTAGACTGTTACCTCACTATCTGGGAGCAGAACTTGAAAGAAGGTGATGAATTTCGCCAAAAAATAAAAATAAAACTTAATCGGAGCATATAGCTTGATAACTTGATGGATCACTTGAGATATGTAGATAATTGAGTAAGTAAATAAAACTACATTTCACTTCTCTGAAGTAGGAGAATAGTGATAATAAGAAAATAAAATAAAAGCTCAATCTAACAAAAAAAAAAGTTTTTGTAACAATGGCAGATTGGAAGCACTCTTTAGTATATAGCACTAAGGAAAAAGTTAAAAAAATAAAATTTGTACTGGTATCAAACATATCAAAATATTACTATTGAAGCAACCACTAATCGGCAAAATTAAATCTTACAAAAAGAAATAGAGATATATTTAGTGTTATTAATGAAAGTTAACATGTTTAAAAATAATCTCGGATAAAAATTCAGGAGTGTAAGATAGAAGTTCTAAAAATAAGTTGGCAAGCAAATTATAGTCGAATAAAAGTATAGCATATAAGAATAGCTAACCTTATATAGTGCACCTTCATGAAATGTTTGTTGGATGACAATACAGTATTCTTGAGGAACAACAATTTTCAATTTTACATTTCTTATAAACAGTTAAAAAGATCATGGAAGTAAACAATAGGTTATAGCAATTGGTATGAAAGAAGAGACCAAAATGGATTAAGATTTACAATTTAGAAAAAAGAATTAGTCTAGCTAGAATCTTACAAAATCGATGATTTTATTGATGGAACTTTAAATATAGTAATGTTTGTTGTATAATAAGAGTTATATGATACTTTCAATGTAGCAGTAATATGCCCGTCATATACTAAGAGTCATATGGTAAGGTATAGAGAAGAAGTAAAAAAAAAAATTACACGACTACAGATAAAACATCATGGTAAACAACGTTTATGGTGCACTGAGCATGGATTTGACTAGAAAATATTGGTTTGGAAAGAATTTTAATACACGCACTTGTTCTTACTCTTGACAATGCAACATACAATTGTCCATGTAAAAATACAGGTTTTAAAAGATATATTCCAACATATTCTAAAGTTTGTTCTTGAGATTTGTTTGTAGTCATTGCAAAGCATGGACATAGTGGAAATTGTGTTCTTTAAAATGGAAATATTGTTTTATCAAATTCAAGTGGTATAAAAGGGAAAACGGGGTAAAAAGAACTTTCTTGCCACTATATTCTTGAGTAGCAATTTCTGCACAAATGATATTTCATTCGAAGTTTTTGCATATCAATCTTGTTCGATTACATAATTCTATTGTGGGATTAATATTTCGAAGTAATATAATAGGACGGTCAATCTTTAGCACTAATCGATGCGGTGATATACCATTTGGGGTCAATGAATTGAAGAAGTCTTCTTGCATGGATTAATCAATTGTATCTAATGTTTTGTCCAAACTATAATAAGTATAAGCATCTCCTGGGAAATGATCTATGAGAATATTGTTAATCTCATCAACATGTTCATTCCTTGGGGCTAAAATAACTCAATTAAAACTATTACCTTTCCACCAAATGGTAAGTCTATGTTAGTTATGTCCCTTAACATTTTATCTAAAGCTTCCACAACCTGACAATTTATCATTGGAGCTTCATCCCATATAATTAGTCGTGTCATTCTAAATAGATCAGCCAAAGCATATTTTTTACTTACTGTACAAATACTATCATTATGAATATGAAGTGGTATCTTAAACCTTGAATGTGTTGTTCGACCACTAGGCAACAAGGCAGCAGCCACTCTTGACGATGTACTTGCTAAAGCAACCAAACTTCTTGATCTAATAGCTGCAAGTAATGCACGATATTAAAAAAGTCTTCCCTATTCCACCTGGACCATCAATAAAATACATATCACCAACATCACCAAAAACTTTACTTAAAATGGAATTATAAGGCTAAGCAGCTCTTTGCTCTTAGTTAAGACTATAAGCACATGAAAGATCAGTCTCAGATATTAATATCTCTAATTTTTCGGTAACTAGCCTTTATAATATTTCATCCTGCTGGATACTAACATCATAAATAACTAATCCATAGTCATTCAAACATTTGCCAAGTGGTTCTAAAAATGAATCTATAGATTTTAATCTATTTACCTCTGTTTCACTTATACTCATATTTTTTCATAAATAATCTCCAAACATAAATTCTTTAAATTGGTTCCACAATTTTTTTGGATCATCAGGACTACAAAATGCTAAAATAGTTGCAAACAAGCAGCATAACGAACTTGACATTTGATAATTACAAGCTTCTTTTAAACGTAGCTCACAATTATTATTCCCCCTAAGTACATCTCCTAATAATGCAACTTCACGAAATGTTTTTACCAAAATACCATTCACAAATTTAAGATTTTCAAAAGATAGTGGTCCTTTAATATGATTTAACAATATTCGCAAGTAATATCTTTCTCCTTCTCTAAGACTTGCTGCTACAATCCTTCCAACCACAGCACCCTATTTTTTTCCTAATAATCCAACACTTACGATGTGCATCCCACACAAAATATTCAGGGAATCTCTATACAACAATTTTCTTGCTTCTTGATTAGTAAGATTCATTGTAAAAAACTTGGTAAGTATGGTTTTTGGAAGAAATCTCATCCAATAACTTTTGTAAGATATAACTGTAACGAAATAACAACTGGACTCATTTCATACATAGTAAATCCATAGATTATCAACGTTGATTCAGGGGGAGAAATCCATATACCAGAATGTGATCTTTCTATTTTATCTATATTGTTAAGCTTATTCTCATCACTTATAGAGAAATTAACTGTCATGTCCTTTGTAAACATATTTGTACAAGTATTTAACAGCTTTTATTGTTGAACATATTTCTACATTCATATGACAGTCATATTTAGCTAATAAATAAGGATTATAATGTACAACCCATCTATTATCAAGAAAATGTTTTCTAACATTAACTTTCTTACCATCATTTTGCCTTCTATATTTTGGATAAGAACGTTCATCAAAAAAAGTATGGGTATTGTAGTTATGTGGATAACGACTTCTACAGGTTCCATCATTTTCCATACATACATTATTTGGATTTAAAAAACTGCAAGGACCATGCATCATGCGTTTGACAACAACAGAGTGTAAATAAGGATAATTGGCACTATCAGGAATTTCAGCCTTTACAATTTCATCTACCCTTTAAGAAGAAATAATTTTTAAGCCTGATTTCAAGCATGTGGTAAATATATGCTACCACTGGTCTAAATAGATGTTCCTTGAATAAATCATTTTTCAACTTTTCTAATTTCGCTCTAAACATGCGAGAGACCAAATCAAGTCTATTTTGAACTTCATTACAAAATTTTAATTCTCACTTTGTTTCAAGCTAATTGAAATTGCATGTAATTGTTAAATAGATGTCAGGTTTCCCAATTTTTTAAACTAATGCCATCGTATCCATGTATCTTTTATTCAAATCTCTAGGACCACCGATGAATGATGATGGCAAAATAATCCTTCGACCTACATTTGAAGCTCTAGTTTCACCATTTTGTACACTATCAACAATTCCTTGGTAAAGCTCACTACATATTTGTGTTTGATTATTATGGAAGTAATCTAGTCTAGAAGACTCAACTTTAACATTCATGTCAACTACATATTGTTGCAAAAGGCGACCAACATGTAGTAATATGGAATTATCGAATGGCCTTACCTGTAGTTTATAACAATAGTAGTCATGACAAGATACTTGCAATCGTTTTTGCTTTTTGTGTAAAACTGAAAATGTAGGGAAAAAAAATAAATGTTAATAATAAACAAACTAAATAAAGAAATTAAAATCAAGCAACAATTTATTTTTCAAACTTGTAATTTCATTCTTCAATATTTCTTCAAGAGAATGAGCATAATGTGCATTAAGCATAAGATCAATAGAACAAACATAATGATCTTTATCATGTTTAGTAACTCTTTCAATACCTTGACGCAAGCCGCTCTCTCCATTAGGGAATAACAAAAGGTATTGGAGAGGATCATAACATCCTCTAAAATGTGAACTAATTTTTCAACAATTGATTGAGATAGCTTATTTGATATTTTTAAGTGATTTTGTATCTCATTTTCAGTATCGTAAAAAAAGTTGTAAATAAGAAGGTCTAGAATCCTTTGGAAGAAGTTCATTTAGGTAACGATATATTTGATTCCTTTATTTCTTTGGCACAAGTCTTTATCATACTTTACACCAAATGAAGTAAAAGAAAAATTACAATTGTAACTTCGAATATAAGTTCTAAAGTCAATTGATTCATCAAATTTAGATGTAAATAAATGATGCAATTCTGTAGGTATATCATTGATTTTTAGTTTAATACTCCCATCACAACAACAAAAACATTTACTTTCTTTATGAAATTTTTTTCGCTCCACAGAAATCACAAATTGTTGGCATAGGTAACAAGTAACATTTGGTTGGAATTTATTGTAGAATATGGAAGTATTTTCTAACATTTGGAATTCTGTCAAAGTAGTAAAACCTAGTCAAAGAAATAAACAATCTATAAACTCCGGTAAAATACAATAATGTACAATACTAAACTGAAAGTATTTGTTACCTGTTTCTTGAATATCATCAATACTTCTAGCTGACACATCACCTAAAACATCGCAAAATATAATTTAGATAAGAAAAATTCAAAATAGATTGCATGAAGTAAGAAAACCATAAACTACATACTTATTTCAAAAGCGTCATAGCTAAACTTTACAGATGCATCAGGTGTAATAAAACCTAATGCAATAGCTGCACACATGAGAAAAGAAAATAAGCCTCAAATTCTATACACAAATTAATATAATTAATTAATACAAAGATTAAATCTATACTAAAAAAATTATCACTACAATAAAAAAAAAACTCACAGGTTGCATCTTTAGTTAACACTGGTTTTCTGAAGCACTACAAGTAAACCCTGCAGAACTACTCTCTCCTACTATTGTTTTTTTTTTGTTCTCGAATCCAGATAATGTGTAGCTCTAGGTACAATTTTTTTAGTATACAATTGTTGTTGACGTACATTACACAATTCTCAATCGTGCTGGATCACTACGCAAAGGCTTGTTCCACGCTGTGCGGAGAATGAACAGCAGACAACTATTTTTTTTTCTTTTTAATCCATCCATAATACACTGGTTGTATATGTACTAAAATAGGTTCTTATTAGAATTTCTTAAAACAAAAGGTAGACTACAAAATTTATTAATATTTTTATAAACCCTCGGACAACAGAATTCCAACTCAAATACATTATCAATTAAAATAATGTCAGAGCTATTATGTTTGAAGATCTCCTCCATAATTTGGGGACTTGAGGAACCTAAGGCCATTCGGCAACAAATTTTAAGATTAAAAAATGAACCATTTAACTTCTAAAACTGAAAAGAATTTTATGAATCAATATTGCCCATAGAAAGTCCTATGGGAAAAAAGTCCCATTTCTTTCTAATTTATCCTTTGATGTGTATCTCTAAAAATATATATACAATTTATCTTGAATATACTTTTCAATTTCCTTTCCAAGTTTCAATGAGAACTTTCATTTGTTGCAGCTAAACTAAAATTTGCACATTTCTTCAAACTTAAAGAACCGGCCTAATCATGTCTTCTAAACATCTCCCAACCTCAAAAAGATTTGAAAGATAACCCCCAATTCCTAAAATCTAAAATCCCAATCCTAACTAACCACAAAACTTAAAACAAAGCTCCAAGTGCTCAAGAACCCAGACCACAAAGAAATCCCAAACTAACTAAATAAAAACTTATGATACGGTTTTGCATTTGTAGGGCTTGGCACAAGTGCAACGAACTCTAAACTATCTTCATCTAAATGTACACAAATTAGCATAAACTTACACAAGAGAAATAAACAAATCTTTAGCCAAATTACTTGAAAAGCTGCAGCGACAAAGAAATATCAACTAAATCAAAAATCTTGTAGAGGGAATGGATCCGAATAACCCTTGATTTATGGTATAAAACAATCTTCCTCTAGATTCTTCCCAAGGTTAATCGCATAACAGCGACTGGATAAGCGATGTTTTAGCACTGGGTGATGGAAAGCAGAAGCAGCGAGTGTAGGTAGCTAGGGTGAAGAAAATTGTCTCAATGAATGAAAGAAAAAGAGGAAATCACAAATCATACATGTTTGAAACAAAAAAAATACATTTATGTCGACGACAGGAAAAACCTACACGTGTCATGTGTACAACACTTCATTAAATGCATCATTCCCGTCGAAAAACCTTGACATTAGGCTTCTTTGGCCTCCAAAGCCATCGAAACTACCAAAAGAATTACCAAAACCAAAGAACGGATTACTGCCTCCTTCTATTTTCTACTTGCTAATTGCCTAAAAATCAAAATGACAACTTACAATATTAAAGAACAAGTCTAGAAAAACTTGTGACAATTAGGAAAATCTCAGTTCTCACAACAACAATTTCATCATAACACACATTTTCTTCTTTACTTTTTTATCACCAAAATCCTTACAAAACTATACAACATTCCATGTGCAAGTCTAACTAAATTTTGAGGTACTGTCATAAGTTCAATATAACCATGAAATAACTCCAATTTCAAATTATTCACTTGCTTTAACTACTTATGCTATGGTTGTGAAAGCATCCCCTCAGTTCCTAAGGGCTTTTGAGAAGCACCAAGTATGTTTACACTAAATCCAAATATATTTGCCTAGAAAATGCAGCACATAGTAGCAGAGCATCTGAAGTTCATTTTACTAACATTAAGCGCCTAACAAAAATATATAATTTTGCCATTCATTTCCGTTTCAACTTTTATGCTTGACTGGAATCTTATAACAAGTTTCAGAGTTAACGATTAGTTCGGATATATAAAACTCCAAAGTAGGAACATAAGTATATATTTTTTTGTATGAACTGTCCTCAAGAGCATCCAAAATTAGAAATTGACAGATGGCCCTCTCAAAATTTTAAAATATTCATGGCATAAGTAAATAGAGAGACTGATTTGTTTGACACATTTATCATTATCCATTGTAAACATTGCAAAACAGAGTTTAGAGAATTCGTGCTTTAATATCACACCTTACTTTTCAATTTATATAATTAACTTGCTGCTCTTCAATGATGGATAGTTATAAATTTAGCCTATGAAACATCTTGGAAAATAAACTGAAATATTAGTTCTCATATATTTACTTTGAATCCAATGAAAGGGGGAAAACAAATCATAAGTAAATTATCAAAAATATTTGCCCATTATGAGTGAAGTGGTCAAGGAACTCATAGCATCACTGCCCAAATTGACGATGAGTGAAGTGGTCAAGAGATTTCCGGTTGCCCAACTAACCAAAATCTCTGACTGCCCAACCAACCAATGAAGTCTGACTGCCACACCAATCGAGAAGAGTACGTTTATCCTTTTTTATTATTTATCCATGTTATCTTAATTTGTTTGGGGTAACCAACACATTAACCGCACCAAGTATTTAATCATTCGACGAGCATAGGAAGTAACATGAAATATAACATTCAAGGATAATATAGGCCTTCTTATACATTCTACAATGTCAAATTGAATACATTTTAAATGTTATTTAAATGCAATTACCTTTTGCATCTGTAGCTCAAATACCCTAGGATTCTTATGATTGCACTATTTAAATATAACAATTTTTTCATCCAGAATGGAAAAGTCGAGTACAGGCATATATATTTCTTGAACTCGGGTAACATAAATATTTTATTTCACAATCATCTATACTTGTGAAGAATATGACCAGGTTAGGTCTAAATAATATGAAGTTCAAATGGAATGTTTAGAGTTATAGTTTCAAATGCTCAGTTTGGAATTCTAGTTACTTGCTTATAGTGGTAAATTTTGAAACAAGAATTCTATGTGAGTTAGTAAAAATGAATATGTGTTACATTGGTGTTGAAAAAGAAACAATGGAAGTATTGGATGATGAAGTATGTGTAGAATCCAACGATGAGAAGTTGATGGATAATGTAGTCAACTTGGAAGATGATAACGATAATTTAGCAAGAGACGTTACGATAGTGCCTGAGGTGGGTATGCAGTTCAACGATCAAAAAGAGTTGTTCAAAATTTACAAAAGATATGCGTGCGAAGTAGGTTTTTCAGTTAGGAAAAGGAATTCCAAAAAGGGCGATGATAGATTAGTGAGATATGTTACACTGACATGTAGTCGCGAGGAAACAGCGCTTCTTTGAAGCGCAGCCAACAATTAAGAATGGTTGCAAAGCGAAAGTAACTGCTTCCTCAAATATTCATGGAATATGGAAAATTTGCACGGTTGACCTCGAACATAATCATAAAACAAGCCAGTCGAAGTCCAGGTTGTATCAATGCAATCAAGAATTGAGTGCACATCTAAAACGGAAGTTAGAAGCGAATGATATGGTTGGAATTCCTTTACACAAGAGTTACAACTCTATAGTAGTTCAAGTCGGTGGGTATGAGAATATGACTTGCATTGAAAAGGATTGTCGAAACTATGTTGAAAATGTGAGGCGATTAAGACTAGGTGAAGGAGATGACGCGGTAATACAATCCTACTTTTCAGAAATGCAAGCACGTTGCTCTGGGTTGTATTTTGGATGACGATTCATGGCTTAAGAATCTTTTCTAGGCAGATAATAGGTGTAGGCAAGCATATAAGGAATTCGGGGATGTCGTAACGTTTGATACCACTTACCTCACTAATAAATACAACATGCTTTTTGCCCCATTTGTTGGAGTAAATCATCACGGACAATAAACATTGCTTGGATGTAAGTTGCTATCAAATGAGGATACACA
>CAIGRH010149308.1:0-15059 GCA_903798295.1 Fraxinus nigra | reverse complement strand
TTACTTATTGAATTTTGCTATATGTTACAACTTGCTCATCAAGATTTAAAAAGTCACTCGTTGCTCATCCAAATTTGAATAAAGTTAACTCATTAATCACCCATATAATTTCCATAATTGTTACATATAGCAAAGTTTAGTGAGCTGTAAGTAGCTTTGTTCGAATTTAGTTGAGCAACGAGTAAACTTTTAAATTTAAGTGAGTAAACAGTAACATATAGCAAAATTTAGTGAGTAATGAGTAATTTTTAAAAGATCGATGAGCAAGCAGTAATCATAGCAAAGTTTAGTGGTCATTGATTAAATTAACTCAAAGTTGGATGATCATAGTAAATTAAACCATCCGTCGAGCTAGAATATATCAGGGGAAACGAAATAAAACTAGAAATCAGGCTGAAGCATTTCCAAATTTCCGTTTTGACATCGAAAACGGCGGGAATCGCGAAAACTCCAGACCTGGCGGTGGCGGGGGAACGAGATGCGAGAAAAAGAAACCCATAAAAAAAAGTCGCGAACCTCAACTAACCAGCTAGTGAGTTCGTAAATTAATAATAATGCAAAGAGGAAATAACTAAATCCCAGTATTCTGATTGCAGAATTAGAAATTGGATTTGTTAATTGAATTCTCAGAGGATTTCGAATCTGTAATTGTGAATATGTCAGACTTGGACCGGCACATAGAGCAGCTGAAAAGAAGTGAACCGCTCACGGAATCTGAAGTCAAAGCCCTATGCCTTAAAACCATGGAAATTCTTGTTGAAGAGAGTAATGTTCAGCGAGTCGATGCCCCTGTTACTGTAAGTAAATAATGTTCATTAATTTATTTACTGTGTTTATTTGGTCTGGGAATTTGTTCTGTCATTTTCGACATTTGAAATACATTTCAACGAATAGTTTGGGATTTTATTTATTTATTATTATTATTTTTTTGAGTTATGGGAGGTGGAGAGATGGATCTGGGTTCACGTATTGCTCGAGGGTTTTGTGTAAAGGCGTGTCTTTTGATTTTTTAGCTATTGGAAACTTTTAGTAAGTATTTGGAAATTAAACCCCTTCTGTGTTTTGTGTTTTATTGTTTACCCGTTCATGGATTCTGGATGCAGGAAGTTGTTTCATAAGGGGATTGTATTCTAATTTCTGGTTGTGACGTAACAAAGAGAATACAAAATTAACCTTTTCATTACTGTAACTTAGATTTAGAGTTATATGATTGAAAAGGTTCTGTTTCTTCAGTAAAATTTGCTATCATTCGATGTTTATTGAAATTCGTTTTTTTGTTGTGATTTGCTGTGCCGAGTAATTTTTGGGCTATTGTCCCAATATATATAGTAAGCGGGTGGAATTAGAATCTGTTCTTCAGCAGTTGTCAACTGTAGGAAAAGGGTGTTTGAGGTGGGGGATTGAGGGGACAAGAAATTCGCATAAATGAATAGGATTGAAGTTTCACGATAAACACAGATAAAAAAGTAAAATTGAAGTGGGCATGCATAGAACTACATGATACTCATCTATTAATGAATGAGAAAATAGGTTACGTTAGAAAGGGAAAAAAGGAGAGAAGAACTGATAAAATGTGAAATGTGTGGTTGAAAAGATGATAAAAGTTGTAGGTCCAATGAAATGCGTGTTTGAAAATGAGTTTTTGGAAAATGGGGGCCAAACAGGGGTTCAGTTTTTTTTTTTTAACCCACTCCAACCCCAACAAAGAAGAAAATAAAATCTTGCTATCCTAAAATAATCTGTGGGGAGCAAGGGTGAGTGGTTTAAAACTTGCTTCTTTTTACTCCATGTAACTTAAGAAACAAATCATACGTTGATGCTTTTATGATGAAATTTCCTATAACTATATAGCTTATAAATATAACTGTTATCTTCCCAACTTATCAAGATATTGCTTTCTTTTGTCTTCTTCAAATTAGCTTAAATACACCTGTCAAGTTGCTAATATGGTTATTACCTTTTTCACCCTTTGCTGGATGCAGATATGTGGTGATATACACGGGCAGTTTCATGATATGAAAGAGCTTTTCAAAATAGGAGGTGATTGTCCAAAGACAAATTACTTGTTTCTTGGAGATTTTGTTGATAGAGGATTTTACTCGGTCGAGACATTTCTGCTTCTACTTGCCCTAAAGGTATTTTTAATTTACATAGTAAATTAGTAATATGGTAGACGGTCCAGCTTTTTGTGGATGCCCAGTGGCTGTGGTCAATGCACATGCTCAATTGCAACCACATCCAAGTTTCTAATACATTATGTTTTCCTAAAGTTTCTAAATTGTATATTGTTCAAATTAGCCTAGAGAGAGTGAATTTTCAGGTGAGATACCCAGATCGGATTACTCTCGTCCGAGGGAACCATGAGAGCCGGCAGATCACACAGGTTGAGTCTTTGTTATTTATCAGCTTTGAGCTGTTATGTTCTATGATATTTCATTGGTTTCCTCTGCTTCCAGGTGTATGGATTTTATGATGAGTGTTTACGCAAGTATGGTTCTATGAACGAGTGGAGATATTGCAGACATTTTTGACTACTTAAGGTTTGCCTTTTCTAGATGTCACCTGGTACCCACTTTACAGAAGATGCAAACTTGGTAGGGTCAATAAATTTTCATGTAGCTAGGCTGTAGGAAATTTATAACTTACAGTCATACCTAAAGACAAATTTTGCAGTTGCCTTTAGAAATATATGCTTGGGGATTTTTCCTTCACAAGCTATATACTTTTTGTGGTGATGTTCTGTATATGCTTTCTTTTCCCTCTACACATATGACTGCAATTGCACATTTTACTTGCATTGCATGTCAATGGCATGGCCTGATTGAAACCTATAGCTTTCATAACATTTGTGTCCTTCTGGCAATCTTTTGCAGCCTATCAGCGCTAATAGAAAACAAGGTATTTTGTGTTCATGGTGGTCTGTCACCTGCAATTTCGACAATAAATCAGGTTTGAGAACTGTCCTGAACCTCTAGGGCATGCTTGTACCGCTTGAACTTATCATCATGATTAAGGAAGAAAAAGAAGTTAAAAATCTTGTTTGTTGCTTTGCAATACTGCCCAGTACTGTTTACAAATTATGCCCTTAGCTTTTCCCTTTGTTTGAAAGGAAAGTAATTTCATTTATATGGTAGATTCGAACAATTGACCGGAAACAAGAAGTGCCTCATGATGGTGCCATGTGTGATCTCCTATGGTCAGATCCTGAAGATATTGTTGATGGATGGGGTTTGAGTCCTCGTGGGGCAGGTTTCTTATTCGGTGGGAGTGTTGCGACTTCCTTTAACCATTCAAATAATATCGACTACATATGTCGAGCCCATCAGTTGGTAATGGAAGGTTATAAGTGGATGTTTAACAGCCAGATAGTTACTGTCTGGTCAGCGCCAAATTACTGTTACAGGTAAATATTGAAATGAACTTTATTTCTTCCTTTCATTTCTCGCGATTCCCACTTGTTATAGGTTTTGGATATATGTTGCAGATGTGGAAATGTAGCTGCAATTCTTGAGTTGGATGATAATCTTGAAAGGAGTTTCGTGTATTTGAAGCAGCTCCACAGGTACGTGCATATGATTATCTTCTATTCAAGTTGCTAAAGCTATTCTTCTTACTACATAAAGATCAATAACAATACCAACATCGATATTAATTTTTGTAGGTTTTAATTACATGCTAGCATGACTCCTGCGCTGTTCATACGAGTGAATTTCGTAAAACAGTATTATATTGGTTGATACTTGGGCTTGTAACATGGGAATATGTAAAATGTGGACCTGCTTGTATTTTAGAACTTAGTGAGTAGTTAAAAACATTGTTAGTCATAGTTATCAAAACTGGACTGAACCAGTGTGGAGTTGCTTCAATGAACTGTTCCGCAAATGAACCGGTCAAGGANGTTTACTCGCCAATTGTATTTAGTGTAATTATTTATTCGAGTAACAATACCAACATCAATATTAATTTTTGTAGATTTTAATTACATGCTAGCATGACTCTTGAGCTGTTCATACGAGTGAATTTCGTAAAACAGTATTATATTGGTTTATACTTGAGCTTGTAACATGGGAATATGTAAAATGTGGACCGGCTTGTATTTTAGAACTTAGAAGAGTAGTTAAAAACATTGTTAGTCACAGTTATCAAAACTGGACTGAACCAGTGTGGAGTTGCTTCAATGAACTATTCCGCAAATGAACCGGTCAAGGACAGCTGGTTTTTAATGTTTGAACCAGGTGTTTTTTGTTTAAACTCAGACCAATCAACCAAAATAAAGTTAACATGCTTCTCTCAGGGGACCTATTGGTTATTGCCTCTTATCATTCGCGCACAGAGAGAGAGAGAGAGAGAGAGAGAGAGTACACCTCGAATGCAATGCAATTACAACTTGCGAGGTCCTTTTTTTGTTTAGAATGAAAATAGTCACATTTCAATGTACTTGTTCAATGCATGTAAGCCGGTTTATGATGAAATGCAGGAATCAAGAGGGCCGCCTGCCAAAAAACCGCCTCCAGATCTCTTCTTATAGAGCTGAAGTTGGGGAAGATTTTACTATTTTCTAATCCATATTTATTGGGTCGACGAAAGTCAAACCATATGGTTGCATGGTGAAATGCCGTCTTTAAATGTAGGCAAGTTTGTGATTTCGACTTGCAGCGACAAGCTCCTCGGATGAGTAGAAAGAATGGCATTATGAGTTCACGACGTATCATGCCGGGGACCCAAAAATCAATTCGAAATCCCATTTTGCTTGGTGGTTCGTGTTTCATTTTTTTTTTGTGTTTTTGTACTTATATGCCAAAGAACACTTGTACAGACAAAATTACCTCACTCCCATCCCATTTGCAGGGTGTGGAAAAACCTTTATATTTTTGATTGCGATAATAGCAGAAGTTATTTAAAGAACCTCCAGAAGAAATCTGCTTGATTTTCTATGTTCTTGTAATGATTTACTATTCGCTTCCTTTGTGCTAGCAATTCTCTTCATTAAGCCATTATCCCAAAAACCTTTTTGGATTTATTGTGTTGAGTAATACTGAAAAGGTTAAGGAAATGCTGTGTGTTGGAACAAGATTCAAGTCTCGACAATGAGTGCCGTCACAGGATTCATAACTACAAATTAGATTGTCTCAAAATGTTGATTGTGGTCATTAATGTTGGATTATTGAGCCCTTGTCTGAACTCTATTTTATTAAAAATTCATTTTTAATCACGTATTCTCCAATAAAATAATATTATACATGAATCGAAAACTTTTTCTTCATTTATAATCACACATTTTCTAAAAATCACTGTTTAAAAATATATTTTTTTTCCTCAAAATGGAGTTCTAACAAGGGCTAAATGTGTAAAATCCAATTTAAATTTTCATTTAAAATTATGAACAAAAATTTGGATTCATTCCGTTTGATAAAGATAAATTTGTTTCCATTTTTAATGGAGTAAATGTGGGTATGTCTAACTAGGAAAGTAGAAATTCCACCTGCATGGCTTGGCAATGGGCACAGTATTTCTTCTCTTCGAGCTTTGGAGTCTTCTAACCCTGTAAAACAACCCTGGAACTTCTCTATTCAAAATCTTCATCTCCACCAACTATATATAAAAGATCCCCTCACTAAGCGTAGAGATTTCGGGCAACTAAAATGTTCATTGCATCAACCATGTTGTTCTCATAGTCGTGGAGGTTCACGAGAATGACGTTTTCAATAGAAATTTGCACCTCATTGTTATCTTGCTTCAAATGTGGCAGAGTTGCTTCACATGTCAATACGCATCACTTTTCATATTGACGTTGGATGCATGTGATCTTGATTGTCATACTTTAATAAATCTGTGTCTACCTTAAATCATTCTTTACTTCCTACATTTACCGATTTTTCCTTTATCCTCCATTACAATGAATTGAATACTCCAACAGGATTTCAATGATGACACTTTTCATATTTCGTGATAAAATTATACCATTACACGACTTCATTTAGAAAGATAGAGAAATAATGAAAAAATGATAGTAAGCAATAAAACTCGTATGACTATAATCTTCCACTGAAGACGCCATAGTCGCATTTCCCGAAAGGCGCTTATTTCAACATCACGACTAAGCTTTCAGCGAGGGCAAACGTGTAATAAAGTAGCTCGCAGCCGAATCGTGCAACGTTCGTGTCTATAAACAAGTCAGTAATTACAGAAAACAATCCACCAATTTTATATATACGTCCCTTTCTCGGTTCTTCCAGAATACGTTCTTCCAAAATAACGTGGCCAAGATGGGTCATTTCTCTCTTTCTTGCAGGTACGTATGCAAAAAGCAGCGGATTCTGCCGTTAATTCTTTTGAAACGATCTGGTTTATGGGGTTTTGGTGGTGGTCTGGTGGAGATTGATCTGGACGAAGACTGGACGTTGTTGGTGAAGAGTCTGGCAGAAGGGGATGTGGGGTTATCGAAAGTGGGTCCCCTGGGTGAGGAGAGACTGGCGGAAGGGGATATAGGTTTATTGAAAGAGAATCCTCTGGCAAAAGAGAATTAAAGGATGGGGTTTGATTGGAAATGTGAAGAAGGTGGCTGAGACGGTGTTGGTGTTGGCGGCTATGGGGAAAATGAGGGGAGGGAGGGGGCCCACGGAGGTCGAGAATAACTTGATGGCAGATGCTCATTGCAGGTTGGCGAAGGTCTGTGAAGGTTTTGCTCGAAAGGACATGTTCCCGCAAGATGCTTTTGGAGGTATGATTGAGAATTTGAGGCTAAATAAATTGAAAGAACAGAGGCTGGAATTTCGTCATCCCAAAATATCAATTGCTGAAAAGTTGATGCTCTCTAAAAGACAGTTTTTTATTTTTTTGGTTTGTGACTTTTATTCGGAATTTTTGGTAGGCTACTCAGAATCTGTAAGATTAAAATTGGCCAGTTATGGTGTTTATAATTGACAAAGAACAAGTTAAGAATAGTGGTTATGCAGGGGGAACGAGACCCTTTGTGGAATATGAATGTGGAGTTATATTTTGGTAAGTGGTTAGAGGGGAAGACTCTGAAATATCTTCTAGCTGTTGGCCATTTTCCGAAAACTCTGAATGTGCTTCCTTGGTCTGGTATACATTAGGAGGTGAAGTGGGTGATCAATTTGAACCTGGAAAAGTCATTAGATACTATGGAAGTTGACAAGCGTATTCTACTAAGGCCCAATCTGATTTTAATCCCTACCGAATGGGCCCTAAATGTATTACGCGACAGCCGACAAGTACTTGTGAACTTTTATTATTTTTTGAAAAGTACTCTTAAATTTTCTAACGTAACAGTCTTAGGTTTGATCATGCATTTTTGGTGTTAAGACTGGACTTCTTCATAACTTGAATATGGCCATTAAATAAAGCTTCAATAGCCGTTTGGTTCGTTTCCAATTGTTTTGATAAGCAGATATTATCATTTTACACCCAAATTCTCCATTTTTATTACATCTTTTCCATTTTCACCAGGCTTTTATACTAGTTATTGTTTTCCAGTTTCAACTCTACAGGGGAACTCCAATTAAATATTCTGGTGGATTCTTTCTAAAGTCGTTAGTACCATCCAGTGAAATCCATTTCATTTGATTCAATTGTTCACTTCTTCAGCAATTGTGACAACACGAACATAAAGCTCTAACGAGTCTGATCATTGGCATGCGTGGTTATAACTTGTAAGAAGATAGTGTACATTGTAGGTTCAACGCAAGGAATTTTTTTTTCAAGGTATACTGTGAAAGTATTATATCCTCAAAGGTTCAGGTGACTGGAATCAAAATGCCAACCAAATGAGTGAATATAGAACTGCCCTTTTTTCACACATGAGATTTTTTGAGCATCATCGCATGGAACTGTAGCTATTTTGTAATGATGAATTCTAATTTTAAGAGTAAATTGTAAGTGGGTATCTGGTTCTGCAAGAAGAGCTCTAGATTTTGGTGATCTTTGAACTTTTTTTAATTAATTAATTAATTAAATTTTTTTTTCCTATCTGCTATAATTCCAGCTTTCCCAATGAGAAAATTTTGAGTGGTGAATTATAGAATGTTACCTTTTACACGAAGATTTCTTCTTGTATTTTCGAAAGTTATTGAAAGAATACATCGCATTAATAATCACCATAGTAAATCTCACACACACACACATTAACTAACAAACTATAAAATCTATGGCGTGATAAGAAAAAACAGAATGAAATGGAGTATTCACACCTGTCAGTTTGTTATGTGTATATCTTTGAAATAAACCATATCTTGAGTAATGTAAAGGGCCTTGATGGTGAGAAGACTGGTTTAATTATGAAAATGTGTTTAGGTAAATAAAATATTTGGACAAGACTATTGACAATGCAATCAGACATTTTTCTTGATTTCCAATTTTATTTCGCCATGCTTGTGAAAGTTGTGCCATCTAGTCTCTGTATAAGATGGGTCATTACACAATGATTTTCATAAGGTTAACATGCATTATTCATTTATTTGGGTGTTGTTGGCGTCATGCATTTTTGTTAGGATTTTCTCGCCTTGGTGTGTGTTTCTGAAGTTTGGAGTACTAATTTTGGGGCAGTTTATTTAGATTACATTTCGTTCTTGCAGCCAATCATTTAATCTCTTACAGTTAAACTTGTTGATAGTATTATGGGAATTGGAAGTCATCTCTTTTGACATGTTTGATTTTTATATGCTGCCTTGTGGAGCAAAGTACATATGATTGTTTGTCTTGCATTTGTTGCTTTTGTACTGCTTATTAGACTGTATATTGCGCTTTATGCTGATGTTTAGTCCTGTCTATTATTCCGTGTTTTAGATGGAAAAATTAGAGGATTTCTCTGCATCTACTCCACATTCATCTCGACACGAACAAATGAATTCTGGTGCAGCCATTTATATCCGTGCTACAACACATACTGCTTAAACAACTCAGTTGGATAAATCAAGTCACATGCCAATATCTTCTGGAAGCTTCCAATCTGCTTCAACTTTAGGTCATGTGACTCAAGCAAGTTCTATATCTTCACCATATCAGCTTCTTAGTAGTGAGATAGGACCTATGGTTTCCAGTGCATTACCGCAAATCATTTGGGTCCAGCAACATTGCCTAGAGTTGATGGGCATCATCTTAGACCAGTTGTTCTTCGCACCCATCACAAGTTAGAGGTAAGTAGGTAACACCAATTTCTTGCTTCTAGTTGTGAATGATGGTTAAAGATCTGCTTCCTTAAGTAATATTATGGAAATATTTGATTGTGAGATTCTCATTCAAAGTGTATAATAGCTTGTCTTGGCAATGGGCACGATTTTGTTCCCTCTGTGGGACTTTCCTTTTGGGAAAGAAAGTCCTCGGTTGAGCATTAAGTTCTATTTATTGGAAAAACATGATTTCTTTATCATAGCAGAGGTGTTATGAAGTGGATAGTTATCTTCTTGGAAGCTAACATCTGCTAGACTGCTCATCTTTGCAGTAAATTGATTGTATCTTGTTCATATTTTCTGTTTTGTCACTATTCTTATATAGCCCATGTTTGGTACACATTAAAATTTTCATTCTTATCATTAAACTCATTTTCAACCACACATTCTTCAATAAAATAATATTTTACATCACATCAATAACTTTTCTTTCTTTTTCAACCACACATTTTACGTCAATCTACTATTTTAGAATACGTTCTTCCAAAATAATGTGGCTCAAACAGACCTATATATCTTCAACTTCCTCTAGTATTTCATGTTGCAGCAAATTACTCCGCTAACTCAACCTTCAGAACTCCAACTTGGTCTGTGCAATCTTAACCTGTCTCGTTGACTAAAAGTCGAATGGATAATAAGGCTACCGTAAATATGTCTGTCAAGGTTGAGGAAGCGGCCGCATTCAGACCAGTTGTCAATCAGACTACAGCCGCCCTTACAAGCACTCAGCATTTACAAGAGATGAACAATACTATAGGCAAATAGTCATGCTGATATTTGTAAGATTGTTCAGAAAGTATTGCACCCATCGGTTTCAGAGCACTGGAATCTCCGTCTAGAGATTACATGAACAAGGCTTTGACTTGTCAGATGTGCATGCATACTCTAACAGAGATAGACAGCATCCTTGTTTCTGATGCCTGTGAGAAGGGGTTTGACTTAAGATGCCTCCAGACAACTAATCAAAAGGGAGTTCCTAGAGGGGAGTGGCATTGTGGAAAGTGCTTGTCGCTAAGCAATGGGAAACCTTTACCCCCCAAATATGTCCGTGTCACAAGAAACATTAATGCACCAAAAATGTCTTCCAATGCAGCAGCCCTTCCATCAAGTTCAAATAAAAAGATTGCTGCTTCAGATGAGAAGGTCAGTCAGCCAAAGTTAATGGTCAACGGGAGTGCATCAAAACAAAATGTACCTTCCTATAGCATTAACATTAATAATAGCCATTTCACGTCTGGATCTAGTGGACCAGTTACAGAAAATGCTAAAGAAATGATATTAACTCAAATGGAGCTAAGATTGGTGACAATATATCTTCCAAAACTAGCCAAAATAATCTGATGAAACCCTCCAGTGCCACTTGTGTTTCACTTGCAGGCTCATCAGGTGGAAACTCATGCGATGAAGAACTGGTTGAATTAAAATCAAATGATCCTGTCAGTGACAGTCTTCAGTTCATCGATTCACTCACAAGCTCCTAGCAATGCAAAATATGCTAATGGAGTAAGTTCGCCGAGTGACTAGCAAACCCGCCAAAGATATCTTTTGAAATCATGTTATGCCTAGGGATTCCAAAGATTCTCATGGTGTAGAAACTTCCAATGGTAAATCAAGTCAACTAAATGAATGAGAAGTTATACGAGAAAACCTTGCAGAAACTTTGACTCTCAGTGCTGGGAATACAGAGCAGGGTAGGTTTCCACCAGATGGCTTTCATGATGTTGATTGGGTTGAGGGTTCAATTCAAGCTTCAGATGGGAAAACCTACTATAAATCTTGCTGCATCAATGGACGTGTCCATGAACTCCTGGATCATGTTCTTACTCGCTTTGACAATGACAAATTAATTCCTTCAAAACTTCAGGTGAGCAACCAAATGATCACTTGGAGCCACTTTATCTCTTCTGGTGCTCCTTTGAACCCTTTCATGTATTGATTTTAGTTCTTAGTTACATATCTGTAAATATAAAACCTTCATCCGTGCACTCTTCTGGGAAGTTTTGTCAAACAATGCCATATAGCTGTCATTCCTTGATTGTGGGTAATGAGTCCGTATTCTTTGCATAAATATGATTTGGTGATAATTGAAATCCTGAAGAACATCTATCACAATGTCCTCGTCTTGTTGTGGGCACTATATATTACATTATAACTAAGACAGACCATGTCACTTGTTCCCTACCGCATTTTCACTTTTGTGCTTCCTCCAATACATAGATCAGAAACGTTCATTTTAGCTGAAAACTTCAGTTATTTTCAGATGGAGGGATGTATGAAGAGTCAGTTTGATAGTTATGATGAACAGTTACTCGCAACAAGATCTAGTCAATCCAAAATAAGTTGTCTCTCTTGTTAGGAGCAGCAATTCCAACTTCTATTGATCACCTTCAGTTTTTCACATTTTAGTTTCTTTTCTTGGGATGTATACCCATTTTTCTCCTTTTTTGAAGAGGAGAAAAAAATTGGGGTAGGGAGTTCGATTCATATCTGATCTCTTTATTAGCAATGATTGAGGCGTTTGCATCACGCCCTTGACTATTTCTTTTGTTTTTTCGGTAGTTGTTTTGTCCATCTACCTTAATTCATATGTCTCGTGCAGATGGATTTCTTGACATTTCCTGTTAATTGTGGGTTAACAATAGCATCATCATTGTTCTCCATTCTATTGTGCCACCTGTTGCTCAAATTTTGATCAGGTATCATGGCTTTATTTGTGTCTGACGATCAGTATTTACTGTAAAAGCATGGTTTATTTGAAGCAATATTTTTCTACATGGCAGCATACAGTCAGTAAGATGAGCAAAAATTGTTGTAAATATCCTCCTAGTTACACTGTCTGTTAACTAAAAAAAAACTTAGACGTTAACTTACAAATGAATATATTTCGATATCAGAAGAATTAAGGAGTGATCAGAATTAATCTTACCTGTGGAAGAAACGTTGACATTTATGTTATAATGGAATCTGTGATTGTTTTATATGACCAGCGAACAAATCTCTCTCTCCCGCATTATTTTTTGTACAGTTAATAAAGAATGGAAACATATAAAGCCTGCAAATTAAGGTAACATGAACTACTTTTTGTGGAAGGTATCTTTTTTGCAGCAGAATTCAGCTTTTTACAATATTTGTAGTCTAGTCCGTACTTTGTATCATTTCGTGCTACGGATGCTAATGGAATTTTTTTAAGGGCTCTTGATGCAAAGGTGAATTCAGTTTTGTACAATATTTAGCTTTTGTTGTAGTCTAGCCCGTACTTTGTACCATTTCTTGCTACGGATGTTAATGGAGTTTTTTTAAAGGGCTCTCGATACAAAGGCTGTACATATTGTTGGATAGGCCTGTCTTTACCTTTGTTTTCTGATTATTTAATTTATTGGCTAAATATAAAGAAATCATTTGCAGCCAAGGGTTTTTCTTTTTAATTTTTTATTTAAATATTTCATTTGCAGCCAATGTGTAAATGAATCATAGTTGGTTTTTAGTTGCAATTTTGCTCCTGATTTGATCCAAGTCTTATTAACCCGTTTTGGGGGAACATGTCCTATTGCGTATGCTCTCTCTCTCCCATATTTAATTCGTGTTTCCCACCTACACATAGACAGAAATCATATTTCGACAATCCTAAGCAAAGATGCAGTTATGGCAAAACACCCAAGGAAACACGAGTAAGCAAACACACATTTGCTTAATTTTCTATTTTTCTTTGTCTAAACTAATTTGATCATTGGAGTCCTACAGGAGATGAGGAATATTCCGTTCATTCTCCCAAGTTTGTCTGTGGTGATTCCAGTAGGAATATATCAGCTACTTCTGGATTTCTGAAGCTTACTTTCTTCTTCAACTTCCCGGTTTCGTTTCTGCTTAATAAGGTATTCTCGGACTGCCCTTTTTCGCTTTTCTCGATCTCTATTGGAGTCACCACAGGGAAACTTGTTCTAGAGTTGGGCACAAAATCTTCATGTTCTCCATCAAATGATGGATGGATTCCATAAGAAGATTGTTTACATACATGTAAATCACCTCCACCGGTACTATTACTGAAACTTTGTGAAGAAAAAATCCAATCTTCCAATGTTACTACCTTACAGGTATTCTTCAAAGGCTGCTGCAGATTTTCTTGTCCATGAAACTGCTTTTTTTGTATTTTCATCGCAGCCCATAATCGTATTGGCTTCATGAATTTCATCAACGATCCTTTTAGACCGCTATAATGTAAATCACCTCCGCTGTTACAGCTTCTGTTGAAACCTGGTGAGGATAACATCCTGTCCCGTAGAGTTACCACCTTACTAGTAGGCTGGATTGGATGATACTGTCACAATATTGAAGTAGAACAAAATGGTTAAAAATTTGTTATCTTGGCATTGCTGTCTATTACCGTATATTACACATACCTTTTGCGTATTCTTCGAAAGTAGCTCCTGCTGTTGATTTTCTTGTCCATGAGACTGCTTTTTGCTCGTTTTCATAGCAGCCCATAACCGTTTCGCCTTTATGAAGTTCATTACCAGTGGTTTTAGACTGCCATTTTTGTCATCAGCTCCATGTTTGGTTAATCTGTTGGGACTTGCTTGCCCAGAACCATAGGATTTTGCATCCATTTCTACTGGAAGAAAGATACCGAGTTGGTGATGTATTTTACTCTGAGAATCGAAGTAATTATAATTTATAAAGGATACCTTTGTGGGCTTTCCAACTGGACGAATTCTCATAAGATTTTAAGCATTGGTAATATCGTCTGATCAATAAAGATGGCTTTTACATCCAAACTGGATCCATATTTTCGATTTTCCCATGTTTTCTCATTAACCAATAATAACTTGTTTACCTAGTCATTTTTATTTCATACAAGGATGCCTTGGAGTTTTTCAACATCGTCCAAGAGTAAACTTTTGGCTTATTCGTATCGGCCGAAGCATGTGCTAAATAGAGATCCTCGATGTTTTATCTAGCATCTCTTGCTAACGACTAGGACTTTGATATTGAGTAGAAATGAATAAATGTAAAAGGAAGAAAAGTAAAGAGTAATAATCCTTCATTCTTGTAAAGCTTTCCTTATGCTACAGGTAATGGAAAAGAATAGAAAAGAAGAATGGAAAAAAAAGATCAATTTATGCTAACGAGGGAGAAGTAAAAAAATGGAAATTCGATAATTCGATCGCAGGGTGGCCAAATTCATTGATGATTTCGAACAAAATGGAAAGTCTTTTGCAGTCGAAATCAAAGGAAAATCAGCTACTACTAGTAATTGTTTTCTTTTATGAATTTTTAATGTTGTAATTAAAAATAAAGAGATGACCATTGACAATTTTTAAATTTGATTGTGAAAGGGGCTGACCGCTGACTGATGGAGAATTGTACGAATGCTGCAAATTTCTCTCAAAGGTTGGGGGAACGCGTGTTGAGAAAGAAAAGTGGGATGGAAGTACGAAAAATGGAGAACCTTGCTATGCTTCCAGAATTTTTTTAACAGAAAAAATCCAGACACTCACAAGGTAAGGTGGGTGGATTTTTTTTTTATTTTTTATTTCGATGGCCCCACACGCATGAGGATGGTATAAAATTTCTATAAAGATTTTGTCTATACATATGAATTAATCCAAAAATGGAAAGGTTGGAAAATGTTTTGGCAGTTTACCTTAAGGGTCCGTTTGATTGCAATGGTGGAAATTGGGGTGGAAAGAAAATGTTTTATCGGGAAAAGATTTTTCTAAAAATTGTTTTACTGGAAATTGTAATTAAGTATATTTGATTGGAATAATTTTCCACTTGGAGAATTTTTAAAATTTTGGATATTTTTATTCACTTTTGACTTTATTTTACATAGAAATTGACCATTACAGTGATTTTTTTTTTTTTTTGTTACAA
>CAIGRH010149293.1:0-15405 GCA_903798295.1 Fraxinus nigra | reverse complement strand
GAAAATGTGTGCTATCAAAAGGAGCCTAATAGATATAGATAATAACTTATATAGTTGAAATACAGACTCCGTGTACTCCTACTATAGTTTCTACTTCAACGCGATAAACAAAACAATGAGATAAAATTAAATTACTCGTATAAACTCGTAATAATGGTCCATTTGCGTGTACAAATTGCCTAAAAACTCATTAAATTGCTAGGTCAATTAACTTGTTAGATAGATGGCACTAAAGAATAAAATAGACTAAGTCCTTGTTTGGCACAATTTTTTAATAAAGTTTAATAAAAGGTGATGAAATATGGGTGTGTATGAAAAGTTGTGAGTACTGTGAAATATCTGATTAAAAATAATTGTTGACTTTGATTTAGATTAAAATCTAAAGTTTAATCCTTACTAAACGAGGGCTAAATTTTGTTTACTGTACCGTTCAGTTTTCATTACTATGTCCCAAATATAATATCGACGTACAATAAATGTATATCTTAATCTTTATTAATATTTTTGTCCTTAGCAGAATGCTTATCTTAATCAGATTGTCTAAGTAATGTTTTATCCCTTAATTCAAAAATGACAACATAGTTTATATCATTTCTTTCCCCTTTCTTATCCTTGTAGTTGTCAAATATAGGCACAAGTTGATGAAAAACAAAAAGAAAAGTGTTTCAATGGTAAGTTTTGATTCGATCGATGTAGTCTTTGTTTTATTCTTTTTATCATCTTAATTTATAGAGTTCATTAATAAATTAAATGAGAACGAGCGACGAAATATTTATCAAAATAAAATTTAACTCATTATTGTTGATACAAAATATTTCATTTATTTTAAGGTTCATCACGAAGTCATATGATGACAAATAGTATTGTTATTTAGGTGCAGGTGCAGGTGCGGTGCCCGGGGGGGTGGGGGTCTATTCGCGTTTTTAATATTATGTCACAAAGCATTCTTTCACGTATAGATTGAATTCAATTTCTATCAAATGTCTAAAACGAAGTGGAGCTGTTTGAATTCGAGTATGATGCACGCGATTTTAATCTATCTTATTTAAGAATTTAAATTTGAAAAAAAAAATTATTTAAATTATATCTTGATCGACTCAAGTCGAGTCTTGATACAATGGACAATTGGAGTCAAAATAGGGATGCCAACATATAGTAAACATCGTACGTTAGCAGTAATGCCACCTATTCTACCTACCCCATCACAAACCCCTCAATGAAATTATTCATAATAAAATAATAAAGAAAATGGTGAGGAGCCTTTGTTGACTTCAATAGTCTGATTATGACTCCTCTCTCCAATTTTCTTCCCATTAAATCGACATATTGGATTTTTGTTTTCTCCTTTTCATATCACTGAGTCACGGTTGCTTTCACCAATTCTATGATAACAAATAGGAAAGAAGTCAAATCTCTAATTCTAATAAACTTCAAGATTCAATTTACACGAGTTTGGGGTGTCAAGTGAGACGAACAAGAAAAGTTGCAGAATCACTGGACATGATAAACTTCTCGATTTGAGACATTATGACTTCTGGGTCGACCCCGTCATCACAAAAGGATTCCATAAAGAAATGAGTAAAAGCAATAAATATTTGTGTTGTTTTAGTGATGAAAAGGGACTCGAAAATCATACCATCTTCTCAAATTTTTCAAGTTTTGCACCCTTTGCTTGACCTAAGAAATAGTGTAAGAAACACACATGCACCAACAAAAGATCCATTTGTTTTTAAAATATGATGGAAAAAATAAATTGTTAATTTTTCGTATTCATCAGCCAACCACTATTTATTTTGCAATTGTTCTTCTTCCTCCTCCTCTGTTTGTATTGCTCTCACGTGTCTGTTTTTGATCCTTGCATAGTTGAGTAATGCTGACATGTTAAGTAGTGTCTCTCTGCTCGATTTTACTTTGATTATTTGTTCATAAAAAGTAATTTTTTTTTTGGTTTGAAGATTTTCAAAATTAGAACAAGATTTTCCGTAAATATAAAGCTTGGTTATGAAGAATTTCAGCTTTGACATCCACTCTTTCAGAACCATTTTTTGTCATATTCACACTTTCAATCACACATACTTGCGCTAAAATATTCGTCACACAAACCCAAAATTTTTTCCTACTTTTTAACTACACATTCTCCAAAAATTACTATTAAAAAAAAATAATAATAATAATAATAATAAAATCTGTCAGATAGCGGCTCAAATTTGGGCTCGGACAAACCGCGGTTTCTTGAATAATTTTCAATTGACCAAGAAGATTACCTAACAGCCTATTATTAGCAAGAAAACGATCTGAATTGTGTTTAGAGAAAGACTTGGGTTACAGGCTGATGAAAGCGGACATGGAGCCTGGGGTAGGGGCACTAATATAGCCATTCATTAGAACAATTAAAGTTGATTCAAATAGTTTCAAGCATATATGCATCTACTTGATAATCAGCAGAAGACATCAAAAATTGTTAAATAAGAAAAACTGCAAAAGGCTTACAGTTTAACTGACTACTAAGCCACAGTGTCTACAATTCAAAAAGGCTGGCAGATGATCATACGACAATATTTACTGCCCAGTTCAATATTCCCAACTGAGACTTGGTTTCAGCGCACAAAATATACTCGAGCCTTTCCAAAAGATTTACTAGCTAATCTTTACCTATTAATTAGCAGTGTTACTATACAGCTAAAGATATACCTCCTGATGATTAAGATTCCTGAAAATATATACTCCGAAATAACAAATTCAACACACCTTCAATTTCTTCACAATTTCGTCTTCATGCCTTGCCACAGAGCAACCTTTCCCTTTAAAGTTGATTTCTTTTCTTTCTCGTTTACCTGCCCACTTGATATTGCCAAAGCCTTTGCTTGATGAAGAATCACAGTATCTAACTATGTTTGTAGTGCCGGCATATATGGCAATTTCCTTTTTCAGGCCTGAAAGGATCTTTTTCTCGACTAAAGAAAACTTCCCGCAGCATTCATCTATCATTGCTGTGTCTTTCAGCTTCTGAATTACAACATTTTTATCTTGGCTAGTGCTGTCTGTTTGTTTCTGCGTGGCATGAGAGCAAATAGTGACTTTTCTGCTGGATATAATTGAGTTTTCCCTCGAACTGGAATTAATACAAAAGCTACATAAATGATAACAAGAGGTGAAAGTGGAAACTGCAGCATACGAGTTAAACAAATATCAACCATAACTGGTACCAGAGTGACGGTGACCTTATGAACATAGTGTATCCAAGTAGCCTAACACAACAAAGAAGTTGCAGAGAAAGCATACTTGCACATCACATAAAACAATGATAACCAAAATGACCAGAGGTCACCACTTGTAATGCTCACATTTTGCAACATGAACCCCGACAAAATCTCAAAATTAAATAAAGACAGTACACAACAAAAAGGATTCAGAAGAGTAGGCAGCAACCATCGGTGGTGAAACGTAACTTCCTTTTGATTAGGCAAGTGAGACCCATAAATCATCTTTTGTTTGTTCTTTTCTCTTCTTTTTTGACTACATAACTTGTTTTGCCGGTGGGCGGTTGTTTGCATGTAGCAAGGGATAATATGACCCCTCTTTAGGTACCTTAGTTATGAAGTCAGTCACAATTAAGTGGGTATCTTCCAGTTCCAATCCCTTCTGTTAAAACCCCATATATTACTTATGTGAACTGTCATAAATTCTAAATGTAAGTTTATGTAAATTATACTAGAGAAGACTGAATGAAAACTATGGGTTTACTCTTTTTCCTATTCAAAATACAAACAGGGGCAAGAATTTCTTCAGTTGATCCAGATTGAAACAGCTATCGTGATACTTTAGTGCTATCACCATGAATAATTTGATATTTATTTCAATACTTTTTTGTTTATCAATGTAACTCATGTTTATTGATTTTGAATTTTGGAGGAGGAATCTTTTTAGTACGAGGAGAGTAGTCATTGTACTTTGTACCACTAGCGGAAACAAAATAAATAAATTTATGTGTTAAAGATTGCATATAGCAGCATGTTCCTACAATTTTTCACCCGTTATGTTGATTCTTTTACAAAATATTTAAATAATATAAATTTTTCCAAGTTTTTTATTCCAAATAAATCAGGTTTGTCATGCCTTTGATGTGTTGAGGACATGTACCTCGCTGCAAGATACATGGGAAACCAGAAAGCCGAAACATACATGGGAAACAAGCAAACGGGAAGAGTAATCGCTGTATAGTGCACAACTATCCTTCACGTGCTTTAAGGTCATTAATCATAGATACACATTGGTTCTAGTAATGAAACCACCGAGTCGAATTGACAACTCAAGGTTTTTTGGAGATCATTCTAGTTGATTCTTTCCGTCAGGTTTCAGGTATTAACTATTTTTAATGACACTCCCCAGCCTACCATTTCTATTTTATGAGGGGGAGAAGGGGATCACAGCTGGATTCAGATAAAGATGGGGGAGGGAACATGATAAGTGAAAACATGGTTATGCCCTAATACTCACCTGAAAATTTACTGGGAACTCAATGCTGGTAAATGGACAGCCACAGCCATCACTGAAATTAACCTTCAGAACCATTTTAAAAGGTCTTGATTTGAGCATTTCCCTGAAGCACCAAAGAAAGCAGGAAAGGCTTAGAAAATAGGAAGATTATAAGAAAAGGAGGAAATTGAACCAAAATATAGGATACCCCTTCTGCAATTAAATCTTACTCCTGCAAATAATCATAATTATGTGAGCAACATTTAAATGACAAAAATTATCATAATTGACAGTGCAGTATGTTTCTTATCTTCTAAGACCCAGGGGTTCACATTTCAGATTTTCTTCTCCACTATTAGCATGGATCTTGGCATCTCGCATAACAATTCCTCTTTCAAAGACTGAAATTGAGTGGGTAATGATGAAATAAACCAGTAAAATGGTCTCCCAATCCAATATAGTTGTCTTATGTGCATCTGAATAATGTGATTCATCCTCCAACTCACAAAATATGAAGAACTCTCACCTACTATTGATTTCTACATATCATGTTTAAGCTCATTTCTGGACAGAAGCAGACTCGTCTTTGTAGTTGTTAATAGTCAGGTCCACTTTAGCAAACTTCATGCTGATGAAGGTGAAGTACAACTGAATTTTCATTGGCCTTGAACCACTTAGAGATGAAGCGTCACTCTACCCAGATGTATATTTAGGGGTCATAAGTTACTCATGTATTACCAATATGCCAACCATGCCAGTCGTATAACTAATTTTTTTAACAGGATTTAGTAAGACAACCTCCCAACATCTTCTTTTACTTGTACTAAAAGGGATCGCCTTATCAGTTGGAATATCATCTAAATAGCCAATAAAAGCTTATTGGCTATTTAGATGAGTAGTAGCCAAGAATTACTAGGCAAATGCTGTTGAGACTTGCAAATGACGAAGGTAGATTGTGTAGACAGGACATTAACAATAAGCACCTGTTTGGTTTTCCTAAAAATTAGATTTTGATTTTGAAGTCGATGAAATGTGTGGTTAAAAAATTGATAAAAGCTGTGGATCTCATAAAATGTGTAGTTAAATTTAATTATTGACATTGATTTAAATTTTTATCAACTTTTTTAACCCAAAAGGGGCCAAATATGACTTGGAAGAGAGAAGGTAGACATCATCCAGGGTTTCACTCATAGGGTGGTTGTTTGGAGGAATACAAGGAAGGGATGGGACGACTTTGTCATACACTTTGATTACCAGATAGGGGATGACAGAAAGCATAAAAACAGGCATGACACCTGGTATGGTGACAAAGAGCCTAAGATGAGTTCCAACCCCTGTGCAATTGCTAAAAAAAGAGGATGGAATGTGTGACACCAAGTAAATAAGATATTGAAGGGGGAATATGGAATACAAATCTCAGTAGCATTTTTCAGGAGTGGGAAACGGACAATGGGGGTGGATTTGCTGTAGAAGATGTGAGCATAGGCTAAAGGAAAAAATATGAAGGATGGGAAAAGGTAGAGCAGAGGGAATAATTATATGTTTTCTGCCTAATCCTTCTATCAATTCACAGAGAATCGAATGAAGAGTTACCACGGAAATGAATAATAGAGGACCAAGAAACTGAGAAAGAATTGACTTATTTGCATAGGAGGCAGCTCAAATAAACATCCTAAAGGAGATAACTGTTCACTCTTTTTTGCAGTGAACTTGTTTGAAAACTTTCTTCTTTTTTTAACTACTTCTGTTTATGGTAAAAGGAAAAAAAAATAAAGTTGAATGACCTGTGTTATAACTGTAACAGTGCTTTGGCTATGGGGAAGTACCTTTTTAGCAAGAAAGGTTGCTTCTCCAGTGTAGCTGATTTTAGTTCTGGCCTCTCAGGGAAGGTAACCTGCATAATGAAACAAAATGGACAGACTAGTTTCACCTCAATCTGAATTAATCGACCAAATAATTTCAGAAATAAACATGGCCACGCTGTAGGATAAAACAAGATGAGTAATCACAATCAACAACATTATCTCGAATTAAAATTAATAAAACAGCATGAGGACTAAATTGGAAGGATGTATTTTTAACCGATAACATGAGTGGCAATACCTCAACTGATTTAATGAACGGCAATGGAGCTCTTTCTCCATGTACACTAGTTACCCTTAGAGACCACTTCGCATATTTTTTCTCTGCAAAGGCACACAAAATCCAAATAGTTAAGAGCACTTGATCAATGTCCAGTTCGAAGCAAGCAAGGAATTCTCAAGAACAGCAATACAGGGAACTTGGAAGTGCACGAAGGTTTAAAGTATGAATAGTCAATCTTTCAAAACCCCTAAGAATACCAGGCATATTGTATTAGTCTCAAGTATTACGATATGATGAGCATAAACTAATCACTAATAATCTCTAGAAAATATTTAGAACATAATATATGAACAATTAAAGCAAGTACAGGATAATGGCTTCAACATAAAACTACAAACTGAACATACTTGTTGAATGGATGAACGTCACCTCGATGAAAGTTAAAAGAACAAAACTAATCATCGTGATAATGTTTATAGAAGAATTTTATTAATAGAATGAAGTAATTCCAATAGTACTTGTCTTTCTTCACATAGCTAGTTTACAAATTATTGAGTCAGACGATCTAAAAGCTTAAGCTGTCAGAAGACACGTGTACATCATTTATATATTATCTTCACCACAAATATTTTCATTGGAGGATAGAAGAAATATTACATAATGTATAGAATAAGCAGCTAAAAATAGATGCAATGAATGATCCTTATTGGTAGTATAGGTGTAACTTGTAAGGCATCTAGGGTATTCTATGTATTGCTAAGCATTGGTGGAAACAAGTGGGAATTAGAAGTTCTAGAGCTTATTTGCTCTCTGATTAACGATCACCTCCATACTACATGAGCCTTTTACAATAATTAAAGATCAGGAGGCATATGATGAGAAAAAAGAGGAAAAAGAATAATGTAGGACTGCCATTCTCCCTTCACTCTTACTGTAGTGCGAAAATCAATCTCTCTCTTAACAACCATCATGGTTTCCACAGACCCATACTCCATATCTATCTCACCCTTCAAATACAGCTCAGCACAAGCACCTACTTTACTTTCTGTCCACCATCACAATCTTTATACCAAATCCTTGCCCTTTACAAAACCTTTTTCTCTTCACTGTGATCATGACATTGATGTGCATTGTGCACAAAACCATGCACTCCACCACGTTGACATAGATAGCGAGTGCTACAGAGAGAGGGCCATGTGTTCAGTTTCAACATTACTCAATCGACCTCCAAATTAATTTCACTAGTTTATAAACCCCTCATAGAGCAAATTGATTTAGCTAGTCAATGGAAACCTTCCTCCCCGGTCCCTCGTTTCCTTTAACGTCAAAGCAATTGCAAATAAAGCATTATCAGAAACAGAATTATAGATTGTCGTGCAACGTGTCTTCACTAACTTCACCAACTCAGGAAAATTGTAACTTCTAATATCATAGTATGGTAAGAAATGATGGGAACTGGATAGAACTCTCAAATATCAATTAGGATTGTTGACGTGAAGTGGATAAGATTTTCAGTTTTTTGGTGTTGGAACGACCTGGTGGATACATTGACAATGGTTTTGGAGGCAAAATTGGTGGTTGGTGATGGGTGGGAGTGATGGAGATACGGAGAAAGATAGAATAGAATTAGAAGTTAGATAGGATTTGAAATATAAGTTTAATTTATATTAGGATTGTTTATAAGATTCAGTTATGTTTAACATTTTTATATAGTTATAGCTTATTAGAATTTTTTTTTCAATTTTAGATTTAGATTAGTTGCTTGACAACGAACAATTGAATATTAAGAAAAGAAAGATGTACAAAGAATAGAAGAATTGAGGATAAAAGAAAATATCAATTTATTCATATAATCCATAATATGAATTAAATTCTTATTTTAAAATCATATAACTTCTAATTCTATTCTATCCGTAATCCATCAGGGAGTTATGCAAATTTTGTTGTTCACCAGTGATGCAGGTTGTAAAGGTCAATTTGGTGGTGCTACAGTGAATTTAGAGGTAGGGTTGACCGGTGGTCGTTGCGGTGGTAATAGTACTGTGCAGTTGAGTAGGTGGAGGAAGTGAGACTTTATGAAAAAGATGCTCCTAATTTAAGTAATAAAATTATTAAAATGAAAAGTGTGTGCATTTGGAATAAGTAACTGTTTTGAAATAAACTCAAGTTGGAAAGCAAGACATTGAACTTAAATTGACAAGAGTACCATTTTTTATTTTTTTTGAGTTGTCATAGACTTGTCATAATAGTCTAATGTGAGTTGACTCTAAAATCATCAGTGTCAGTTGAGGTTTTTATCATCAACAGGCAAGCATCACCATCCCTTTCTTGGAAATGTGCTTTGACATGCACATTGACTGCACACTGAAGAGGGTGTGTGGTAGACATTAAAATCAGATTAAAATTGAAAATATAGCCGTTATTGTTGACTTTTATTAGACGGGTGAGACTCAATAACGGCCATATTTTCAATTTTAATTAGATTTTAAGTCGTACCAAACAGGCTCTAACTATATGTGTGGTAGACATTAAAATCAGATTAAAATTGAAAATATTGCCGTTATTGTTGACTTTTATTAGACGGGGGGGACCCAATAACGGCCATATTTTCAATTTTAATTGGATTTTAATCTCTACCAAACAGGCTGTGAGTATATCAAGCAGAATATAAGGCAAACAACAGCATTAAGAATTTCAGAACCAATATCCAAAACATACCAGACATTTTCACGTCTTTCCACAGATGCATAACACAGTCATGGGATCTTCAGAACTACCTTTATTACCATAAAACAAAGTTCATTAAAAACTCCAGACTGAAATCTCTAATCATGGTCCTACTGAAAGTCTGAAACCAAATGATCTAGACCTAAATGCCCATCAAGTACCACATTAATCTGATATCCATTCTCCACAATTCAGCACAACAAAGGTTGCATTATTATAATTAAAAGTCAACCCTCAACCATTGATAGTAGGCCATGTATTCACTTCGCAACCCCACTACATCAACTCAGCACCAAACTCACTGTACAAGTTCTACATCCACATCATCCAGCATAAAATTCAATTGTTTTTAATTTCATCAACAATGACAAAACCAGATTTTTCACTGGTGTAATTTAGAAAGTGAACAGGATTGTGAGTGAGGCCTGTGCCACAATTCAACAAAAGTCGACAATCAATGTTGCCTCAGTTAGTATGATCAGACGCTTGCATAAAATCTCCCATACTGCAACAAGCATCAAGAATATGAGGCTAAGTCTTGAAAAAGTGATACCTGAAATGCAGCGGAATTGATAGAAAACCACCTGGAAAATATCAGCTCGAATGTATGGAGGAATCTGCATATTTAGAAGCTGCATAACCCCTGCAACTACCTGCCACTCAAGTCATGTACTATCAAAGTCTAAAATGTTGTCATGCAATGGAAAATGACAACATCAAAGTCTAAAATGTTGTCGTGTCATAGTTGGTTATGAAATAGATGTACGAGAACTCAGAGATAGAACAGAATGAAGATTCAACCGAAAAATTGACATGATTTTAGAATGACGACACGAGTAAACCCAATGTTGAAGCCCTTGACAAATCATGAGAACATATGTTAAAAAGGATTTCCTCAAGCATTAGAAAAGTCACTCGACGTTGCATTTTCAGAGGAGAAAATAAAAACAGAGCTACCTTGTCAACAAGCCCGTGGATCACCAAATTTGCTCTCTTGTCTTTTGGAGTAGGCTGAGAACAATGGAACATGCAAATAATCAGTAATGAGCAAATCGAGAAAATAAACACACAAAACAAAACAAACAGAAAATTCAAAAAATAAATCTAGCCATTTTGCACATCACGAACTGATAAGACAGATGCACGATTGTTGTCCTAACATGTACTTGAGATGCATCATGTCAATTTCACATGTAAATGTTTGCATCAGTTAGAAATATAGCAGGAAAATCTATAGAGTCAACATATAATTGGTGGCTTCCACCAAGGATGTTCATTCTTTTTATGAGCAATTTTTTATTGGTTGTAGTGTGGATTAAGGAGCAGCTCCTCCATGCTGTGGCTGTCGAGGTGGGTTTGTTGAATATACCATATATTTTTGCTTCCAAAATATGTGAATGCCCTAGACCATATACAGAAGCTTAAGCATAGAACTGGAAAGTTCTCTTGGAACCAAATCTGCCCTCCACCACCACCAGTACCTTCTCCTCCTCTTGTTCTCCTTTTACTCATTTTCCACTTTATCCTTCTCTTCCTCTGTCTAAGCTTCTCTTCCTCCAAAGTTAGATTACAATTTATGGAAAATTCTTACATAGTGAAGATTGTTGAATATACAAATCTTTCCCCATTGCTATTGTTGTTCGAATATGCACTGAAATATTCTCAAGTGAGATACTTATCCAGGATATATGCTGATATATGCTGAAAATATGTCACCAACTAAACAACCATCCAAGCCACTTCACTAATAAAATGTGACCAATAAATCAAGGGAAATATTTGTCAAATAACATCTTGTAATAAACACTTGACAAAATTGACTATCCGGCTAACATTGAACTTAGTAAAACATCATGGTTAGATAATCGTAAAATGAGGTTAATTCGGAATAAACATTGCATGCAGAAGTTATGAATTTCTTGCTATTGATCCATAAAAATATGGTTGGTATTGTTCCAGAAGAAACGAACAAAGATATAGCAGAAGAATGACATGTATTATATGAGATGTATCCAATGCCGGGTACAATCACATAATAAATCAATATGAATATCACGAGTTGTCCCATAACATGTTGATAGTGATATCTCTGTCTCCGTTCCTTCTTCCTTCATCTGAACTTGGAGAACTAATAGATAAGAGGGACCCATGCAGAATGTGGTAAGAAATCCAAACTTGATATTGACTGCAACGAGCAAATTGATAATCTTCCAATAGTCTTGGAGCCTCAGGAATTAATAACTATACCAAAAGTAATTGAGGGCTCATGTTGTTAACTTTCCAATATTTTCTTATCTTTTAAAGATCTCGACGAAAACTTAAGGTGACTTGCCAAAGAAAGGCGAATAGATAAAAGCATAGATGTGACAGGCATAACATCTGCAGTGATGAAGGGAAGAGCCGGGATTTCAGGGACCTACAAACCTGAAGATTGACAATTACTATCTTCCCTCCATCGCGGAGACATTTTAAAGGCAGGTTGCAAGCTGGAGTGATCTGCAAACTGTATAATGTATATTGACATGGTCGTTCAAATAAATAAATGATATAAAAAGAACCAAAAAAAAAGTTCCCGCAGGAAAGGTCTTGCTGGGCAACCATATATAATGAGAGGAGAGTACAATTAGTCATTTAATTCTAAAGCTATGCATTAAGTCCAGAAAACAAATTACTTCACAGATGGTGGCTCACTAAAGATATATTCTGATCCCCTACAAGCTAAAGTATCAGAAATCACTCGACTATATAAGTTTAATCTGGTAACCTACGGGCTTCTATAATCCTATTGCACCAGGATGAAGGAAGTTCTGATAAGCAATCTCAATTATGATACTATAGTTTCCAAATCAATAGGCTGGCCAGAATATTAAACTTCAATTAGTTTATTTGCATTTTAGATGGAAATTTCCAAGGACTCTCACTCCAAACCATTCTTGTACAGCAGAAGAAAATTCAATTTACAAATTGCTGTTAATCTCTTCAGTTGTGCACTGGAGGTACATTTTATGAAGTTGCAACATTTCTTATACTGTAGGGTTGTTTGATGGATATTATTGAGGAAATAATGTATTTTAAATAGTGATATGATGGGAAATATGTGGTTAAAAGTAAGGAAAAGTTATTGATGTGATGGAAAATATTATTTTATTAAAGAATGTGGGGTTGAAAATGAGTTTTGAAAGAATGTGTGTCAAATAGGGGCCGTATGTAGAACAATGACAAGAAATATAAAGTTATTAACTCCAGACCACCTAGTCCTGTCATCGCCAGTAGCAGTAGATAAGCAGATAATCTCCAATTAAAAGAAATAAGGACGGACCTAGTTGAGCAAAGATCGTATGAGGAATATTGCCAAATGACTCCCCAGTACAATACAATATTTCAGCATATCACTTGCATAGAAAGATTCACACAACAAAACCAATGAGAACTGAAGTTCTAGGAGATGTGAATGTTGACAACCAAAGTGGGCATTGAAAATGAAGGAATAGATGTCCAAGATGAAGTCTGAAGAAAGAGCCAAAATTGTTGAGAGAACTTCATTGCAATATCAGCTCAAGGCATATTGCTGTCATTGGACTAACCCTCCAAGTCAAAAAGAAGTGGTTGTGCTGCTTTTAGACTGACCTTTTAAGTAAAAGAAAAAGCATTCTTCTTCCTCCAAAGGAAGAAGGGTGATTTTACATGGACTGCCTCCAAAGGAAAAAAGGTTTTTGCTGCTGCTGTGCTGAAATTCAAATGAGTCATTTGGTGGTGGATGCAGGTTTTTCAACCTAACTCTTAAAAATCAGTTTGCATTTCTCCATCTTCCCTTATACTGGTAGCAGCTTATTACTTTTATTCATTTCTTACATTGATTTTGAACATAAACAAGCATCCATTAGAACTGATTTCAAATAGAAAATCAATAGGTCCACGGAACACATTGAATGTTTTCCATTGTACTAGCACTTTGATTAAAAAGGTTTCAGAAGTTAAAATCGACTAGAAACATCAAAGATTTTCCGAATCCACTCTAAATAACTAACACAGATCTTGTAGGTTCCACCACACATCAACCGATCTTAGATGAATTAAATAAAATAAGATGAGGTTATGTTAACATCCAAGAAGATAATTGAGGCTTTGAGACTGACCTGGTTCCCAAACAAAGGACCACATCAGCCATACGGCAATGTTTCTCAGCGGCATTCATCTCCTTTGAGGGAAGTGCGTCCTGAGAGAAAAAAGTTAAGTAGATACATCATAACCAAGAACTTCATAAGAACAACATGACCTACGTCCTTTGGAAGTTCCATTTTCCCTAAAGTACTGTCCCTTCTTCATGGTAAAAAATGATACTGCTTCATAAGATCATGAAACACTGACTTTAATCTTGCCCCTTACCATAAAACATCTCCTCATGAAGATTTCAACAGACTTTTTCACATGATCAAATCTCTGCATTTCTTTTTTTAATAAATAAATATCTCAGATGGCCCATTGTAGAAAATATTTACAAGTTTGAAATCACCCACCACCCACGAGTCACAGATTACGACTTCAGTCAAAATGAATATGTGAAAAACTGAAAAATTATTAGTGGAATGTGGAAGCATCATACATTAGTAGTAATTCATGGAATTTAGGAATTAAATTATACTATCTACCGGAATCTTTTGCCCATAAGCAAATTATTAAATGCTATTCTTAATCCACTAAACACGAATTACTTTGTACAGCATGTGATACTTTAAACGAACATAAAAGGGCAAACTAGCTAAGTAAATGCATTGGAAATATCAGTATCGATATTAGGTTGAAGCAATCAAGTACAGCATACGTCCATCATAAAAATTAATGCAAACTATTTGCCACGTAAGGAGATGGTACAACAACAAAAGACCATTTCTGGAAGAGTAAGAATACTGGAATCTAAGGGAGAGTATTCTTTTTACCCAAAATCCATTGACAAAGAACAGAGATTTTGCTAATTGGTTCATGATAAATCAAACAACACAGAAGTCATTTTTACCTCCCAATCAAGGACAGTATCTCTAAGCTTTGAGTTACATTTCGCATCAGAACAGCGTCTTGGTGTTGTCTTCAACCCAATAGTCTCAACCTCAAAATCCCGCAGGTACCTTCGACACCCCCAATAGAAAAAGGCAACATTATAAAAGTTATCTTTTCAAAAAACCTTGTATGTGCATGCATGACAAGAGTGTGTGTGTGTGCATGACAAGAGACGGAGTAAGAGAGTGAAGAGAAATCGAACTTATTACAGATTTAAGCTTAAATGATATTAAGTTTAATTCTCACTCTGCTCCACATGAAGGGCAAATTTCCCTGAATGAGTTTCCGTGTAATTCTGCAAGCTTTTCTCTTGGTATTCCAGATCGGAGATGGAGACTATCAACATTCTGGAAACAGAATGTTTCAAAAAGATTGTTGTCTTGTGAATTAGTTAGTATACAGTATAAGAGGCCAATTGGAATGAAAGTATTATAAAATTGTCAGTAGGCAAAGACATAGAGGAAGAGAAAATGCTGCAAGTTCCTAATGACATAGTTTAACCAATTTCTGCTGTGCAACTGAACCAATGGAATGAGAAACATTTAGCCAGGGTGTTCACCAGGCATGATCACGCAATCCATTCAATAAACATGAATAAATCACATGGGTTGGACTAAATCCCACTTCGCAAATAATTAATTACAGGCCATCTTAAAAATTCACAACATAATAATCAGATATATTTCTAAATTACAGATAGTAGCATGTAGCATTGTGGTTCTTTTATTAGACAGGAAGTATTGTCTAAATGTTTCTGAAATCCAAAAAAATAGAATGAGTATGCACCCATTGCTGTGCTTTCTAAGTTCTGCAGTTGATGAAGAACGTCTGACAAAGCCCTGATACAAGCAAGATAGACTGACATGGCTAACAACAAACTTCAAGATCCTCTCACTAACCTGGCTAATAACAAACTTCAAGATGCCTCTCTTTTCCAGTTCAACTAAAGCCATGTGTGTCAGACTTGGCATTGCACGATGAAATGGCAAAGATGCTTCAGGAACTCCTTTTCCTTCGCGCTGCAGCTCAATTAAAAAGGATTATATAATCCACCAATTATGC
>CAIGRH010149290.1:0-16864 GCA_903798295.1 Fraxinus nigra | reverse complement strand
CACACCTTCTATGTTGACAAATTTTTCAGGTTAAAGGGCGGTCGATGAAGTTTAATTTAAGTTGATTGCGGAGGATTCGAATGGAGAAATGTCCTTCATTTGAGTAATGAGTCACATTTGAAGAGTTTATAGTTATTATTAGTTATGCAACTTATGTTTAATTTCAAAAAGATATTAGTTTATCTTGCTTTAAAAATTCTTTGTTCTTTTTCTTGATATGAACATTGAAATTTTTAATTGGTTTACGTTTGCATATAATTAAAGCTACTAAAGAAGTGAAGATTAAATTTTAGACTTGTAAACAATAATTTTAGCTTACTGCCGGAACTTTGTTGCATCATACTGGACATAATACTTTGTATTTTTGGACAAAAATAATGGGGTTTGAAATCTCTGAGTCCTCTTTTTGCTGGTTTTGGAATCAAGTCAATTGAAGATCAGTAGGATAAGTTATGCCATTTTCCGTGTACCATGTTCAGTGTATCCGAGAACGGTTATTTTACATATTTAGATGTCCATTTAAGTGCCTAAATGATGATCAAAAATTCTGAAATTTTACTATGTTGTACTTGGATGAGTTTAGAAAATACTGTAAAAGTTTCATAGAATTATGAATTCGAGAAATGGTCCAAATAAGCTTGATCATTGGGTAGCGAGTTGCTGAATTTAACTCTGTTAATCTACGCTAACATTCATTTTAATCCTCCATTTTAGCTTTGTTATTTAACAAATCAAATTTATTTACCTTAAATCATTTGTTTCCAATAAATTTTAGAACTTATAATAGAACGTAAAGGTTACTACAAAATAAAAAGGAAATTAAGAAAATCTTAATTTAACTTGAATTTTTGAAAGAAGAAAACGTTGATTTTTTTTTTTTCAAAATTTCAATCTCCAATATTTGGGTCGTTACAGCTTGGCCTCAGAGCCCAAGGTTATAAAATTGATTATGTAGACATAATTGATGTATAAAAAAATCTTATTTATGTATTTACATATGCACATGTAATTTAAATGAAAACATGTAGTGCTATAATGTTATGTGTTTAAAAGCTTTAAATAAATATGTTCAATACAAATTTTCTTATGCTCTTAAGAAAAGTACTAAAAGTTTGAAAAAAAAGGAACTGGATAAGGATTTGAATTCTCCTCGGTACTCCGCATCCATCAATTACCCACATCCTCAACCCAATTACAAAAATTGTATTAAACATTTTCATGAAATTCCAAAGTTATGTTTTCACAAATTTTATTTTTAGTTGTAAAAACAATATGTATTGGGCTACAATAACTATGGGGCGACAGATGGCTAGAAGAAACCAACCGGTTATAAGAAGAAAAAGCAATCTAGTCAGTGCCTTAGAATTGGTGATTAGGGTGTATATGAATTTTGAAATCAATGATTTCCTAGATTTAGAGGATCGTGTTCATGAGTGTTGGGTGGCAGCTAACAATGTGAGCTATCAAATTAGCGATCAACAAGCCATTCGACATCTCTTAGATACATTAGCACCTCACGAAGAGCATATCGGCAAGCTTTTATTAAAAGAAACGGGATTAGTAATTCCATCGGAGAATCCTCATGATATAGAATATGTAGATTTTTGCAATTCCCTTATAGAGTATTGGGAAACCTACCTTGGGGTCTTACATTCCAGTTTAGATTCAGGAGTGACAATAGATAATGATGTAACCCAACCATTGGGGATTGATGAGGTAAATCAAACAGTGTGGATCATCAAGTGGTAGATGAGAGACCTAGAGGAGGATCCCGAAGATTGGTGGCGTGCATGTCTAATGGATGAAAACTTATTTTTTTGTCTAAAGAAAATAGCGCAACCAAACCAGAACGATTTGATAAGAGATTTGTTGCAAGTGGTACAAGAGCTTGGAAGGCAAGCCCCGCAAGCGAATCAAGTAGTTGTCCCAACTCAAGCTTCGACTGTGAAAGCTTTCAGAAGGTATAAACCACCTTCTTTCAAAAATGAGAGTTATCCTTTAGATGTCGAGGAATGACTACAAAAGTTGGGATGAATTTTCCGACTTATAGATGCCAATAACTACAGAAGTTGGAGTCAATGTCCTGAACTAGGACTAGGGCTGAGAAAGAGGCTTTGACTTGAAATCAATTCAAAGAAAAATTTACTGAGAAATTCTTTCCCCAACCTTAAAAGGGATTTTAAGGAAATAGAATTCTTACAGCTAAAGCAAGAAAGCATGACTCTGATTGATTATGAGAAGAAGTTCGATCAGCTAACTAGGTATGATCCACATTTGGTTGATATTGAAGCCAAGAAAATAAAGATATTTTAGCAAGAGCTTGATCGGGACATTAGCATGATCCTCATGTCTCACTATTTTACTACCTATAGTTAAATGTTGGAACGAATTCATGCTATCTAGTATCAAAGGGCTAGTACTAAAAGTATGGAATAAATACAAGTGCAAACCATCGTGATCAGGGCAACCAACAAAATAAGTTTGTGGCTAGTAAAAGGAAGTAGAACAACAAGAATAAGGGAAAGGAAAATGGTAGAATAAGAAAGTAAACAGTAGAGCTGATGCCAGCAAAGGTGGGAACAATCCCATTCCTCCATGTGCTAAGTGTGGCAAACAACATAAAAGAGAGTGTCTGATGGGAAAGAATATTTGTTTTCGTTGTTGTAAGTCAGAATACATGGCTTGAGATTGCACAGAGTTTGTTCATAAGAAGAATGAGGAACGAGATAAGAATTTCAAAGGAAAACTCTCAAGTTTTTGCTATGACTAAGCAAGAGGCAGAGAAGAACCCAACGTTATAAAATGTATTCTTTTGATAGTTGCTTTTACTGCTTATACTTTATTTGACTCTTGAGCAATGCATTCTTTTATTTCATCATCTTTTGTAGTTAAATTTAGCATGTGATAAGTCTGACAGCATACTAGAAGTTAGCATTCATTCGGGTAGGGTGCTAAACACTGATACGATAGCTAAGCCAGTTCAAATGGAACTTGAAGGATGAACATTTGAAGCAAATCTATCCATAATAGACATGAAAGACTTTAACATAATTTTAGGCATGGATTGGCTGGATTGTAATAATGATACCATCCGATATTGAGATAATGAAGTGTCTTTAAAAACTCCAGAAAAAGAAGAATTCTCTTCTTTTGATTAAAGATTAAACCAGAAACACAAGTAATCTCAGCATTAAAGGCTAAGAAGTGTTGGAGAAAGAAAAGTGTCAAGCATTTCTAGTAAACGTATTGGGAATGCAACATCAATAATTTAAGATGAGTAAAGTATCGATAGTGCAAAAATTTGAAGATGTATTTTCCAGATATACCACCAGATAGGCAAATCAAGTTTGTGATAGACTTGGTTCCTAGAGCAGCACCATTATCTAAAACACCATATCTAATGGCACCAAAAGAGTTGGAAGAATTAAAAGTTTAGATTCAAGAATTCTTAGATAATGGGTTTATTCGACCCAGAGTTTCTTCATGGGGAGCACAGCGTTGTTTGTTAAGAAAAAAGGATGGTACCATGAGAATCTGCATAGACTACTATGAACTAAATAAACTCACTATGAAGAACAAATATCCTCTTCTGAGAATAGAAGATTTGATTGACCAGTTGAGACGAGCGAAAGTGTTCTCTAAGATTTATTTACTATCAGTGTATCATCAATTAAAGATTAAGTCAAGTAATTTACCAAAGTTAGCTTTTCGAACTCAGTATGACCACTTTGAATTTATTATGATGCTTTTTGGTGTAACCAACGCTCCTACGGTGTTTATGGATTTGATGAATAGGGCGTTTCATCAAATTTTGGATTGATTTGTCATAGTCTTTATTGACAATTGTGATATATTTGCAAGACAAAGAACAACATACAGAACATTTTAGAATGGTGTTAGAGATTCTAAAAAAGTAAAAGTTATACAACAAGTTCAAGAAGTGTGAAAATTGGCTCAACTGAATAGGATTTCTTGGTCACATAGTCATTAGTCTTGGGATTGAAGTTGACCTAACTAAAGAAGAGGTAGTAACTAAGTGGAACAGACCTATTAATGGGAGCGACGTTCGAAGTTTTCTACATTTAGCTAGCTATTATCGAAGATTCATTTAAGACGTCTCTAATAGCTAGACCAATGACTCAGTTAACTCGAAAGGGAATAAAATTTCATTGGTCGAATAAGTGTGAATAGAGCTTCCAAGAGTTGAACTATTGATTAGTCACGAAACAGTGTTAACAATTCCAAAATGATCGAAGGGTTTTGTGATCTACAGCGATACATCTAAGCAAAGCTTAGGGTGTGTCCTAATGCAATATGGAAATTTGGTTGCTTATGTTTCAAGGAAATTAAAAACAACATGAGCAAAATTACGCGACGCATGACCTTGAACTCGCAATAGTGGTTCATGCATTGAAGTTATGAACACACTATATGTCTAGAAGCAAGTATGAGATCTATACAGATCGTGGGAGTCTCAAATATTTTTTCACCTAAAAGAAATTGAATATAAGACAAAGAAGATGGTTGGAGCTAGTAAAAGACTATGACTGCACTATACTTTACCATCCTAGTAAAGTTAATGTGGTTGTAGATGCCTTAAGTAGGAAATCAGGAGGCCAATTAGCATTTTTTTTATGTCAGATCAAGATCAGTTGGTTAAAGAGTTCGAGAAGATGGAAAATTGATGTTATAACGCCCCAATTTTTCATACATTTTGAGGTGTTACCAAAAATAATTTCATTTACTTGCAGAATGATAAAATAATATTTTTTAAAAATATAACTGGAATATTTAAACTAAACATGAAAACATGACCATAAATTAAATAATTTTTTCTCAACAAATAAAAGTGACTAATAATTTAAAGCGGAAAAAAATAAACTTAATATTATCTCTTTGATTCCTTTTGGCAGTCCGCATCACCATCCGTCACAGTTCCAATCGACCCGAACTAATCTATAAAATTTTTGTAAGAGTGAGTATTTTTAAAAGCACCCAGTAAGATACGTGCAATTTCCATACACAATTATATGCAATAAAATAACATTTCATAACATTCTTCTCTTATGGAGTATTTCGGTGACCAAGCGAAACACCCATCTAGTTCATCTTAAATCCCATAGAATTTCTTCTCTCTTAATAAAGAATGCGAGGGTCCATAGACAATTCATGCATAAATTACTGAACATAAAAGCATAAAGAAACAGAAACAACTTGCGCAAAAGTATCTTGCATTAATTGGTCAAACGAGCTTTTGATAATAAAAAATGTACTTTGAATTTACAGCTACTTTATATGAAAGTTGTTGTGTAAATTCTGTGATGGTGAATTATGGGACATTGACACACTATTTATAATTGAAAAATTAATGGTTGAGTTATAGTGAAATTGTGATGGAAAACCGTGTCTATCCAATTTGATAAGAATTGAATTTTTAATAAATCAATCATAATATGACATGTGTACATGAATTTGTATAAAACTATTGTTATTGTGATTATCTGTTGGAAGAAAAAAATATAATTTGAATATGATTACCTTTTCAAAATTTAAGATAAACTTGATTAGATAAATAAAATATTATATTTTTCTTGCTAATTATCAAAAAGGCCCATTATTACGAAATTTAAAAATACATATCAAGTATATTTCTTTGAATTGAAATAACTTAGGCTTAACTCATGTGGACTTATATTTTCTCAAGCCCAATCTACGTTATTTAATGCGGGCTACGAAAATAGCCTAATGTTGATACACTTTTTGTCACTATCAAAACTAAATATTTGACCCAAAACATAGAATTTAAAACATGCTTTATTTTAATCCCTCAAATTTCAAAATAAAAATATGGCATATAAAATAATTAAATTTATTCTAAAATATTCAGGGTGTTACAGATGTTCTTCCCGCACATCAAATTACAGCTTATATAGCGACTTTCATGATTCAACCAAATCTTAATAATCAAATTGTTGAAGCGGAAGATAAGGATCCAGATCTACAAAAAATTAGAAGTAAGGTTGGATCATATACCAGGAAGGATTTTGAGGTGCCAGAAAAGACATTAAAGTTCAAATGAAGGCTTTGTGGGCCTAAGGATGAGGAATTGAAAAGGGAAATTCTTGGAGAAGCTTATTTTACCACATAAGCTGCTCATCCCAACGGTAGAAAGATGTATTGAGATGTTAGAGATATATTTTGGTAGAGGAACATGAAAAGAAGTGTTGGGAGTTTTTGTCACTAAATACATGGTTTGTCAACAAGTGAAAGCAGAACATCAAAGATCTTTAGAATTATTAAATCCTCTAAAAATACTAGAATGGAAATGGAAACATATTTCGATGGATTTTGTAGTCGATTTTCCGAAGTTGGTAAAGGGAAATAATGCCATTTGGTAATTATTGATTGATTGACGAAAACATCTCACTTTTCGATGTCGGTGAAAATGACATTCAATATGGATTAGTTAGCACAACAATACATTAGCGAGATAGTCAAATTGCATGGAGTCTCAGTATTCATTGTTTCGGATAGAGACCCGATGTTTACCTCCAAGTTCTGGAAAAGCTTACATGAAACATTGGGAACGAAATTGGATTTTAACATAGCTTACCATCCCCAATCAGATGGACAATTCGAAAGAACTATTCTGATATTGGAATATATGTTGCATGCTTATGTATTAGACATAGGATGGAGTTTGGGAGTCATACTTGCCATTGGTAGAATTTGCCTATAACAACAGTTTTGAATCTACCATTGTTATGGCACCATACGAGGCTCTTATGGCGGAAAATGCAGATCACCAGTTGATTACGATGAAGTTAGTGAGAATAGAATTTTGCATCCAAAAATCATCGAGCGAACAGTTCTAGCAGTCGATAAGATTAGAAACCACATAAAAAGCAATTCAAGATCAAGAATAGAGTTATGTAGACAATCGAGGAAAAGATCTCAATTTTGAAGTTGGTGAAAAGGTCTTTTTGAAAGTGACACTCATGAAGGGTGTACTAAGGTTTGGTAAGAAATGCAAGTTGAGACTTCATTTTATAGAACCTTTTGAAATTCTTGATTAGATTGGTGACGTAGCGTATCGGCTAGCTCTACCACCTGAACTTCTATCGTTCATGATGTGTTTTACGTGTCTAGGATAAGAAAATATGTGCTCGATCCATGCCATGTGGTGAATTATCAAATATTAGATGTTCCAAAAAAACCTATCTTACGAAGAAGTTCCAATTGTCATTTTGGATAGAAAGGTACAAAAGTTAAGAACTAAGGAATTCATTGGTCAAGGTTCAGTGACGATATTATGGGATAGATAAGGTTGCTTAGGATACAAAAGTAGAAATTAAAGTCAAGTATCCAACATTGTTTGTTTAATTTAAGGTAATTTTTAGGATGAAATCTTTTTTAAGGTGAAAGGGATGTAAAGTCCCGAATTTTATACATTAGGTTGGTTGGCATAGCCCATTTAAGAAATGAGCTACAAGGCTCAGTCCATTTAAGGCAATGAAAGCCCAAGCCAAGTTATTTAAATGCCCAAAAATTTAAGACATTAAATTTAAATAAATTTGATTATAAAAATTTACTAAATAACTGGGTTGCAACAATGGTCATCAGCATGGTATTTTACGTAGGCAAACTAGGTTCAAATCACCATGCAGATGTTTATATAAAATATTTTTATAAAAATGTTTTGGAGTTAAAAACTTCTCATTCTGCACTTTAAGAACAATAATATAAAGTAAATTTGATAGAATAATTTTTTTATTAGTGGACATTCACAGAAACATGTTATGAGTCATATAAATAATTTATTTTCCTTCATTTTTCATCATGTAAATGTTTTATAGAAATTATTTTTTCACGAGCTTAGAACTCTTTAAATTCCTGCTTAAATACTCAATTTAACAAGATTAATGATGATATAACTATCTCATTTAGTTTCTCACTAAAAAAAGGGAGATTATAAGAAAAGGAAAGTCATTTTTTTTCCGCACTTCTCATCAAATCCAAATTTACTTTTATTTTTCTTTCAAAAATGTCTTTTATCTAAGTTAAGCTCAAAGGAATAGCAAGGATGTGAAGGAAAAAGGCTTCTACACACTTTGTTACATTATATTTCAAGAAAAATCAAGGTTGGTGGTGCTAAGTATTTTCCCCTTTTCATTCATTATATGTATATATATGTATGCTTGTGATGTGTGTTAGAATTTTTGAAACTATGAATAAAAAGGTTTATGTATGGCCATAACCAATTTCTACGATCCCAAGCGATTATTCAGAATTATGAATTTATCAATATTAATCTATGTGAAATGTTAAATTCTTTCCTATCACTTTGTATATATGTTTATGACCAAAAGGGGTGCGGTGCACCAAGTGATATTACTCCTACTGAGCTTAAAGCTCACATCTTCTTTGTTGAAAAGTTCTTTAGGTTATAGGATAGTAGAGGAAGTGGGATTTATGCTAATTGCGGACGATTCGAAGGGAGAAAGATGTTTCATTTGTGTAATTAGTCACATTTAAAGAGTTTCTAGTTCTTATTAGTTATGCAACTTATGTTTAATTTTACAAAGATATTAGGTTAATCTTTATGACTTCTTAGTTCTTTTTCTTGATATGAATATTGAGATTTATAATTGGTTTAAGTATGCATATAATTAAAGTTGCTAAAGAAGTTAAGATTAAATTTTAGACTAGTAAACAATAATTTTCGGCTTGCTGCTCGAACTTTGCCATATCATACTAGACATAATACTTTATATTTTTTGACAAAATTAGTGGGGCTTGAAAGCCCTATAAGCCATCAGTCTGTTGGCTTCGGAATAAATTAATCTAAGATCGATACGATAAGTTATGTCATTTTTTGTGTTTTATGTTCAATGTACCAGAGAATAGTTTTTTTTACATGTATGGGTGTCCATTTGCGTGCCTAAATGATGCTAGAAAATTCTGAAATTTTACTATGTTATGCGTGGATGAGTTTAGAAAATACCGTAAAAATTTCATTGACTTATGAATTCGATATATGAGTTGAGAAAATACTGTAAAATAAACTTTATCGTTGGGGAGTGCATTACTAAATTTAACTCCGTTAATGTACATTAACATTCATTTTAATCCTCCATTTTAATTTTGTTATTTAACAAATCAAGATTATCTATCTTAAATTATATGTTTCCAATAGATTTTAGAAATTGTAATAGAACATAAGGGTAACTACAAAATAAAAAGGAAATTAAGCAAATTTCAAACTCCAAGAGTTGGGTCATTACAGGTTGTTTCCTACTACAAGAGTTGTGTCCCTTCGTGAAAGGGTTACCTCTTGGAATAGACACGACTCTTCATTTAACCGCCACAACCTTTAGAAAATAGACAATTCCTCAACTATATTTACTTCGTAATATAACAATTGATAAGAAGCGAAGCCATTTTACATAAGAGGGCCATCGAACACAAATTCTAACTCTGCATATGATGGATTGGTTCTAGAGGTGGCAATTGAATCGAGCGGCTCGTAAGTCGCTTGGGCTCGTCTTTCAAACACAAATTCTAACTCTACATTTGATGGGGTGGTTCTAGAGGTGGCAATCGAGTTGAGCGGCGACAAGCTTTTCAGCTGTTAAAAAAGTGGCTCGTAAGTCGCTTGGCTCGTCAAAAGACGAGCCCGAACTAGAGTCGAGCCCATTCGGCTCTTTTCTGACCAGCGGCTCGTAGCCAACAAGCTCGCGCACTAGCCGAGCCCATGAGATTTTCTAAAATCGAGGGTTTATCTTTTTTTTTTAAAAAGGCTTATCTTTTTTAAAAAAAATAACGAGCTCGTGCGTATACGGGCTTGCTCGGCTCGGCTCATTGCCTCCTCTAGGTGGTTCGACGAATATATTATTTATTTACAGTATGTTAAATAGAAATAATAAAAAAACTTGTACATTAGCCCTAAAAATAAATATTTATCTAATGATATAATCTCAAGTTCAATTTATTATATTATCTTTCAAAAAGTTTATTTGATCATGATAATTTTAATAAGGTTTCTCTCCGATGTAATTTCTAGAAAGGATCATAGTTACAAGTCATGAATACACCCTGTCCACTATTACATATGACTCGAACACATCCAATTCTTCGAGCATCCTTCCAAACAATTTGTGTGTAATACCCACATTCTTGTCCATAGGCACAAGAATTCGACCTGTCTTTTAGACACCCACGCCATGGCATCATGAGCCGGCATCTACCCGTTTCCGTGCCCTAGAAAATATTCTCACCATACGGTATGTTGACCACATCCTTGGTACATTTTTTGGGGTCAATCTCCAATGCACAACCCCAATGCCTTTGATTTGCATACAATTCTTCATAGCAGGCTAATCTCACATCCCACACCAGTGGTGCCAGCCTTAAGGTGGATCATGCTGCATTTTGAGCAGCCAAAATTGTTTCACATCACTTCGTGTTGTGATTCTGCTATATGAAATTAGGAGGAAAAAACTAATGATGAAAATATAGCAGTGCTTCATTTGGTAAGTATAGTTTTGTATCATTTTAATATTTATAAGGGACCATAGGTTGGTTGAATAAGTAGGACCAACTATAGGGAGGCACCCATGTTCGATAATGATTACCACACACTTTGTGGAACTTTAGTTTATTCATCATAATATAAAATCAGCTGATTTTTACAATTGCATAATTGGAACTTTTGTTATCACGTTTTTGCCATCATTGGAATGTTGTTTTTGTAACCAATGTCATGTGATTTAAGTACTTTAGTTGTTGGTTTAACTTACTTGTAAAGTTATCTAAGCATGGTCTTGTATATTGTCAACTTGATAGATTAGAGTAAGTAGAAAAGTTATTGACAATCATGTTTTGTAAGCAAATATATTCAGCAAGAAGCAAAAGCAGAGGTTTGTTCATTTTTCTTCTCTATAAAAACTGGTAAGGATATATACAATCCGGTGAGCTTTAAGTTAATACGGTAAGTGTTATGCAAATCCGGTAAGCTTGCATAAAACCCATGAGTTTATATAAATCCAGTAAGTTGTTTAAAAATGGGTAAGCTTTGTGTGAATCCAATAAGTTCAACTCCTCTTTCATGGTATCAGAGCCCTCTAGTTCTTAGAAAGGGATTGCAAAAAGAAGGAAGAAGAACTGAAGGGGGAAACCATTAGCAGAGAAAATGGAGTTGACAGAAAATAGGATGGCATCAACTGGCTTGTCAGCACCTCTACCATCAGCCTTCAATGGAGAAAATTACAACTTCTGGGCTACAAAGATGAAGGCCTATCTCAAGGTTTATGACCTTTGGGAGATAACAAAGATAGGCATTAAACCTCCACCATTGAGAGTTAAAATCAAACAACACAATGAAGATGGTGCCAAGAAGTTCAAAGCTCTCTTCTGCATTCAATCTGCTATTTCAGATGCTATCTTCACAAGGATAATGACTAGTGAAACAGAAAAAACGCATGGGATAGACTCGAGGATGAATTCCAAGGAAATGAGAGAACTAGATAGATGCAAGTACTCAACTTGAGAAGGGAGTTTGAGACCTTGAAAATGAAGGAAACTGAGGTGGTAAAAGACTTTGTAGATAGGTTGATGAAGGTTGTAAATCAGATTAGGCTGTTGGGAGATGATTTGCCAAATAAAAGAATGGTGGAGAAGGTTTTGATCAGCTTACCTGAGAAGTTTGAAGCCAAGATATCATCACTTGAGGATCTAAGAGATCTGTCATCAATTACTTAGGCTGAACTGGTTAATGTCCTTTAAGCAACAGAGCAAAGAAGGTTGATAAGGCAAGAAGAACAAACAGAAGGAGCCCTGTTTGCTAAAGAAAAATACAAAGCTCAAATGAGCTTTGGTGTAAAGAAACCTCAAGCTGAAAAGAAAGAACCTAAATACAGCAGAACTGGAAATAAAGAGGATAAGTTTGCACCTTGTCCTCGTTGTAAAAGAAAGAGCCATTCTCCTAAATGGTGTTGGTATAGGCTTGGAGTTCAGTGTAGAAGTTGCAAGCAATTTGGCCATGTTGAAAAGGTGTGCAAAACCAGAAAACGTAAGCAAACATAGTAGCAGGCTCAAGTTGCAAAGAATTAGCAAGATCTGCAGGAGAAACACCTATTTACAACTATTCAGGCCAATGACAAAGGAGGAAATTGGTTGCTAGATAGTGGTTGTACATACCACATGACAGCAAACTCAAGTATCTTTGTTGAATTGTACAAGGCCTACTCATCTAAGTTGAAGATTGGCAATGGAGACTATATTGATGTGAAGGGGATTGGAGTAATTGAAGTTCAGACATTTGCAGGTATTAAACATATAGCTAATGTTTTTTATGTGCCTGAGATTGATTAAAATCTAGTTAGTGTAGGGAAATTACTTGAAAAGAACCATACACTTATATTTAAGGAAACTGTTTGCACAATACTAGATAAAACTGGAAGTAAAGTAATGATAGTTGAAACGAAGAACAAGAATTTTCTTATTGACTAGAAAAACATCACCACATAAGTATTCACTTATGTCTTGGATAATTCTATCTGATGGCATAATCGTTTTGACCATGTTAATCACAATTCCTTGAGGCAATTAAATGAGTTTAGTTTGGTAGAAAATTTGTTTGAAATAAAGGATGAATTGTGTGTGTGTGATGTTTACCAACTTGGGAAGCAAACCAGGCTACCATTTCTAAAAACTCAGTCAATGAGGGCCACAACTAAACTTGAATTGGTGCATTCAGACATCTGTAGACCAATGAGGATCACCACCTTGAATGGAGCAGGTACTTCATCATCTTCATTGATGATTTTTTTAAGAATGTGTTGGGTTTATTTTTTAAAAGCTAAGTGTGAGGTTGTATCTATGTTCCAAACATTCAAAAACAGGTTAGATAATGAAAGTGGATGCAATATAAAGGCAATAAGGACTGATAATGGATCTGAGTACAGCTGTAGGCAATTTGATGATTTCTGTAAGGCTAAAGGTGTTAAGCACCAATTAGCCCTTCCTTATTCCCCTTAGTAGCATGAAGTGAGTGACGGAAAAATAGAACGATTATGGAGATGACCAGGTGTTTATTGATTGAAAAGAAAGTACCAATGGAGTTCTGGGGCAGAGACAGTCAACACAGTAATCTATCTCCTTAACCGTTTGCCAACAAAATCTTTGGAGAAAAAGACAACTTAGTGTAGGGAAATTACTTGAAAAGAACCATACACTTATACTTAAGGAAAATGCTTGCACAATACTAGATAAAACTGGAAGTAAAGTAATGACAGTTGAAATGAAGAACAAGAATTTTCCTATTGATTGGAAAAACATAACCACACGAGATTTCACTTATGTCTTGGATAATTCTAACTTATGGCATAAACGTTTTGGCTATGTTAATCACAATTCCTTGAGGTAGTTAAATGAGTTCAGTTTGGTAGAAAATTTTCTAAAATCAAGGATGAATTGTGTGTATGTGTGATGTTTTCCAACTTGAGAAGCAAACCAGGCTACCATTTCCAAAAAATCAGTCAATGAGGGCCACAACTAAACATGAATTGGTGCATTCAGACATCTGTGGACCAATAAGGACCACTACCTTGAATGGCAGCAAGTACTTCATCATCTTCATTGATGATTTTTTAAGAATGTGTTGGGTTTATTTGTTAAAAGCTAAGTTTGAGGTTGCAGCTATGTTCCAAACATTCAAAAACAGGGTAGAGAATGAAAGTGGATGCAATATAAAGGCAATAAAGATTGATAATGGATTTGAGTACAGCTGTAGGCAATTTGATGATTTCTGTAAGGCTGAAGGTGTTAAGCACCAATTAACCATTCCTTATTCCCCTCAGCAGAATGAAGTGAGTGAAAGGAAAAACATAACAGTTATGGAGATGACCAGGTGCTTCTTGATTGAAAAGAAAGTACCCAAGGAGTTCTGGGCAGAGGCAATCAACACAGTAGTTTATTTCCTTAACCGTCTGCCAACAAAATCTTTGGAGAAAAAGACACCTTATGAGGCTTGGTATGATGTAAAACCAGAAGTCTCACATCTAAAAGTGTTTGGAAGTGTTTGTTACACTCATGCTCCTGATGCAAAGAGTAACAAACTCAATGTTAAAGTAGAAGTTGGTATACTAGTTGGGTATTGTAACAATGCCAAAGGTTATAGGGTGTTCAATCCTTAGTTAAAAAAGATAATCTCCAATAGGGACATTAAGGTGTATGAAAATGCCACATGGAATTGGGATGCAAACTCTATTGTTAAAGAGAAAACTAGTAATGTGATTCCTCATAACATAGATGAAGAAAGTGATGAAGGTGAATTAGAACCTGATGATAATGATGATGATTCAGAATCAGATGAAGGCAGGGTAAAAATGAGACCTCTAGCAGATGTCTATGCTAGATGTAATGCTACAATTGTGGAACCTACAAACTTTGTTGAAGCCTCAAAATCATCTAAGTGGATGGCTGCAATGAAAGAAGAAATCAGGATGATCGAAAAAAAATAACACATGGGAGTTGGCTGATAGACTTCAGAATAAGAAAGTAATTGGGGTTAAGTGGTGTATAAAACAAAATTGAACCCTAATGGATCAGTTAACAAGCTGAAAGCAAGGCTGGTTGTCAAAGGGTACACATAGCAATTTGGAGTAGACTACATAGATACATTTGCTCTAGTTGTAAGGTATGAAACAATACGACTGCTGATGGCAATGGCAGTTCAAAAAGGGTGGAAAATATATCAGTTAGATGTGAAATCAACATTCCTCTATGGCTATTTAAATGAAGAAATCTTCATTGAACGGCCTGAAGGTTTTGTAACTGATGAAATGGATGATAAAGTTTATCTCCTAAAGAAGGCATTGAATGGATTAAAGCAAACTCCAAGGGCTTGGTACAACAATATTGATGAACATTTAACCTACTTCGGCTTTGTTAAAAGTGTGAATGAGCAGACCCTCTATGTAAAGAAGGAGAAAAAAAATATGGTAATCATATCACAATATGTGGATGATATATTGATTACATGCAGCAACTTTACATTGATTAAAGTTGTGATGGCTGATTTAAAGAAAGCTTTTGAAATGACAGACTTGGGGAAGATGCTAGAAGAGCCTAGTGAATTGTACTTTCAGAGAAGAGCCTAGTGAATTGTACTTTCAAGCAGCTAAAAAAGTCCTAAGATATGTTAAAGGAACAGAGGATTTACTAGTCTAGTTTAGGAGGTCAGAAAGCTGGAAGTTAATTGGTTATACAGATAGTGATTGGGCTGGAATTCTAGAGGATATGAAGAGTACATCAGGATGTATATTCTATGTTAGATCAAGCAACATTTGCTGGAATTCTACAAAGCAAAAAACTGTGGCTCAATCGACAGCAGAGACTGAATATATTGTTGCAATAGAAGCCACCAACCAAGCTATTTTGTTAAGGAAAATGTTGAAAGACTAAAGCAGAAACCAGATGAAGCTACCATCATATTTTGTGACAATCAGAGTATAGCAACAATGGTTAAGAACCCTGTGTTCCATGGTAGAACCAATCATATCAAGATTAAATATCATTCAATCAGAGAAGCTCAGGAACAAAATAAAATAAAGTTGGTGCATTCCAAATCTGATGATCAATTTGCAGATGTATTAACAAAATCTTAAGCAAAGGCAAGGTTGGAAACATTGAGAAACAATCTTGATGTTTCCAGCAAAAGTGACAAGGAGGAATGTTGAATTTGGTTTGTCACTTTGCCTAGTGATTAACTTGCTTGTAAAGTTATCTAAGCATGGTCTTGTATATTGTCAACTTGATAGATTGGAATAGGTAGAAAAGTTGTTGACAATCATGTTTTGTAAGCTTATATATTCAGCAAGAAGCAAAGCCAGAGGTTTGTTCGTTTTCCTTCATTTTTCTTCTTCAAATACAGAGTCTTTCTCTGTACAAACTGGTAAGAATATATACAATCCGGTGAGTTTTAAGTAAATACGGTAAGTGTTATGCAAATCCGGTAAACTTGCATAAAACTAGTGAGTTTATACAAATCCGGTAAGTTGTTTAAAAACCGATAAGCTTTATGTAAATCCGATAAGTTCAACTCCTTTGTGCATGACATTTTCGATGAGTCTGGATGGGATTTTGGTCGATTACTACAGGCTCTTCCATCAGCTATGGCAGAGCAGATCACGACCATTCCACTATGTCTTGATGTCCCGGATCGCATTCTCTGAAGGGCCACATCAGATGACAAATTTAATACATCATGGCAGCTGATCCACTCTAGCTGGCCAATGTAGGATTCATTTCGCCTACTGTGAAGCCCTATCATACCTCCTACCGTTTCGTTCTTTTGTTGGAGATTATGGCAGGACTTGATACCGTTTGATGTCATTATCGAGAAGAGGATCGACAGTCAATTGGCTTCTCGATGTTAGTTGATCAGAGATTGAAACCATCACTCATATTTTTACTGGTACCAGTATTTCTGATCATGTTTGGCAACATTTTGGGGCTTTATTTCAGATTACCATGAGTACGGAGAGAGTGCCAGACAGAGATTTCTAAGATGGAGGTATTCTGGCCAGTTTTTAAGGACCGAACACAATGTCCAAAATTAAACAAACAATGTTCAATTTATTTTTTTATTTTTTTATTTAACTTCCCGGGACGAGTTCAGGGCGGGTTTTTTTGCCATCTCTAATTGCAGATATTGTTTCCTTTAACAGAGATGGGTTTCCCACATCTTCATACCTCCTACCGTTTCGTTCTTTTGTTGAATGCTTTCTGTAAGTCATCAATATGGCTACTCGCCTTCATACTCTTCACGACCATGTCGTCCACATATGCCTCTATGACACCT
>CAIGRH010149209.1:0-13307 GCA_903798295.1 Fraxinus nigra | reverse complement strand
GTCTGAGTATGACCTGGATAGCCCATGGTCCACCTCCTCTAGTGATGCAGTGAATAGCCACAGTAGAATTAGACTCAATCCAAATCGTCGAATAACCCAGTCCTTGAGCTAGTAAAATCCTATCGAGAATGGCTCGGAGAAGGGTCTTAAGATACTAACTAAAAATAAAGCCTTAAGTACGAGAGTCACAGAACTTAAGTCGGAAAATGAGAAATTCTTAGCGTACATCTAGGAATCTACCTCAACCTTGAGTGAATTGAAATCTATGAATGAATCTTTAGATACGCAGGTTAGGAATCTCGCTAGTGAACTTGAGAAGACCTCTAGGAGAGCTAATAAGCTGACAGTTGAGAATGAAACCTTAGAAATCCAGGTTAAAAATCTTCTGAACGGTCTAGAGTATTCCAAGTCTCAACTTCTTACATTTTCTGATGGTTCTAAGAAGCTAGATAATATTTTAGGAATGGGTAAGTCTGCTGGTAATAAGGGATGTCTGGGATACAATAAAAATAATCATAATATTGCTAGTACATTCAAGACCACATTTGTCCCTAGTACTGACCAACTTAAAAATGTGTCTAACCCTGAATCTAATAATAAGGAATATGTAGGACAGAAGCCTACTAGACAGCGTAGGACCCGCCAACCTAGGAATAGATATAATCGACTACGTGTCGTTAGTCCTAGGTTTATTCCTACATGTTTTCACTGTGGTGAGTTAGGACACAGAAGGCCTAGATGTCGTCATTGTCTGAACAGAAATGGAAATCGAAACTTAAATAGAAATAATAATCCGGATTATGTTGGTCATATTGACTTCCTTACTAATCAGGTAAGTAAATTGGCCAAGTTAATGACATAGGTGACTTCATGTACCATCTGCATTGCACACACTATTATATTGTTAGTTGAACTCAATCGCGTGTGTGAGATTCGAGATGGAAATCACGTGTTAGTAAGGTGATTTTGAACATGAATTGACCTTATTTATTAGATCTAAGGTCAAGTTTATCTCCGATAATAAAAAGTTCAATATCTTATGCTCTTCTTCGAAACCTATTTGACTCAAGCAATTAAACATGTGAGGTTTCTCATAACCTTGTGCATATGGTCAACTAACTTGGGTTAATCGACCTAAAGCTCGCTATATGGGTTATTTTAGTCCCTTAATGGAGAAGAGTCTGCACTTAAGATATGAAAAATAATAATGAGTTTAAAATATTGAAAGATGTGAAAATAAAATGTGCTTAAAGTCGGGGGAGAGGGGGAAATATTAATACAAAATGAGCTTTTATTTCAAGATCCTAATACGCTTTAAATGATCTGACCTTCATAAGTAGAGGAAGACACTTATTGGTAGTGATGTTTAGCATGTCCCTTCTCACAAAATTAAGGATTGGAGTCCTACTTACAAAGGATTAGTGACACTTTACACACATGGGTCACTCATACAATTTAATCCATGTTAACTTGAATTGAATATGTTGGAAGGTTTGTTGTATATTGATTTTACTTATGCAAGCTAACGACTTCATTTTTGAGTGATTATATGTTAATGTTAAAAGTTTTTTTTTATCATGTCGTCATTTGTGACAAAAAGAGGGGGAGAGAAAAAAATTAGTAAAAAGGAGAGAGTAGATAGTGAAGTAAAATTTTTGAATTTTGATTTAGGTGGAGATTAATTGATTTCATTGCATTCCATATCATAATGCTTGAGTGATTGAGTTTTTGATATTTTAGTTATGCTAATGTTTTTGTTGGTATTTAGATTAACATTAGTGTTACATCTCAATCTAACTAGTTTTGGTATCACGTGCTTAATGGCTATATTTCTTGTATCACGTGCTTTAAGGTATTTGAGTTGTGGATTTCAGGAAACAGGTTTAACAAGAAATGCAAGAGACATGAAGTTTGGGTAGTTTAGATTTTGATTCTGTTAGTTTCTTGATTTATTGTGTAGTTTTGTCACAGAATGTCAAATGAAGAGTTTGTGAGGTTTTTAGTGTTGACAATTTTGTGGACAAAATGACTAATTTGTAACGTGTTGTAAAAGTCAAGGACCTAAGTTCAATTTGTATAAATCAGGTTATTAGTTCCAGGGTTTGAACATGAAAAAAGGAGAATCACGAAGCCGCATTTTTGCTAGCCTATCGTGTGGACACTGCTCGAGCGACAAAATAAAATTTTCGTCGCTCGCCTATCACCCGGCTCTCGCTCTAGCGAGAGGCCGTCGCTCGCCTCTCGACGAGTTTTAGCTCGAGCGGCATGTTTATACGAAAAATCCTAATTCGCGTTTTTAAACAGATTTTTCCGGCTCATTCAACCCAATTACCGTCTATTATAAATATCCAAGTTATTGGACGAAATTCTAAGGTGGTTTTCATTATTTTCATTATCTTATCTTATTCTCTAAATCCAAGAATATATTCTTTCATTGTGATTCATCATTTTCTTCTTGAAATCATATAACCATCTGTTTGGGAAAAACATCAAACTCATTAAACCAAAATACTACATACTTCCTATTGGTTATAGGAATGTACTTTCTCAGTTGAACTTCAAAGGTTGTTGGAGGTTGAACTACAAGCGCAAAAAAAATACAAGACCTTGGAGCAGGTTCTTAGAATTCCATTGAGAAGTGACAATTGCAAAAGATCTTGGAGTAGACCTTGGAGTTAGCAGGAAATAGATCGGGAAGTCTAGTGGAGTTGGCTAGATAGCATCTAACTGTAACTCACTCCATATTGTCTATAGTGGAGGTAACTGGATTGATCCCGAAGTTTTTACCCAGTTGGGATTTCTCCGTCATTATTTTGATGTTCATTATTTATTGCTTTCTTTATTACTGTGATATTCAAACTTAGGAAAATTGACTTGTTTGATTAACCATTTAGAAACAATTAAAAGTGACTTGTTTCTTTTGATTGATTAATTTCGCATGTAGGGTCAAAACTAAAAACAGATAATTAATAACCATTTGGTAACTTAGTAGCCGTTAATTTGGTAATCCGTAACTTTCAAGTGGTATCCAGAGTGACTCCCGATTTTTCACTATTGAAATCGCTAACAAGAATTTCACCAAATAACACCACCACTCAAGCGTTGTCTTCGCAGCTATAGAACGGTCATTCTACCACTCGAGCGTTGAGCACGTGTTTAGTGAGCTGTAGATTATTTGAAAAAGAAGCTTGAGTGCTCTATGTGCGGGCAGCAAGCGCTTTTGCACCTCTTTTTTCTCCTTGTTCCATATATATAAGCTTGAATTTAGGTTTTTATCTTTAACTTCTACAACACAACCAAATCGTCGAATCTTTGACTCGGATTACAACTCAATAAACCATGATTTTGTACTCGAAAATAGACAACACAATTTGGACCAAACATCATGGACACGGGTGCACCCTCACGCCATCTTCGTATCCTTTCCATTCTCCCACTTAGCCATGGATGCATTCACAAGACTGTACTCCATCAGCGTGGCTTACCCTTACAGTTCAGATAACACAAATATCTTTTAGCAATGAGAATCTTTTTTTTTTAATAAGAATTATAAGTAATTCCATATATATAAGTTTGAATTTAGGTGAATTCAACTTTTGCAGTAGCATCTTCCAAATATCTCAGAATTATATTAAATTTCTCCAATGATACCATTAGAATATATTATTAGCAATCTTTTAGGTTACATTATTCGAAAACTTGTGGTTTAGAAAAATAATATTGAATAATATTATAGTCCTTTTTTTAATTCAACCAGATGATCTATTTCATTTTTTTAAAGTTATATATGAACTTGTCATCGAAGTTCCTTATGAGTCGAAGAGGAATAAATTAATTAATAAGATTGGTCGATTAGCGTACTAATTTATAAACAACTTGAATAATGTTACATAAATTTTATTGCATAAATTACAAAATATATATTTATTGAAATTCATATAATTCGTTTGTGAAAGGTCAACCAATGTCGACCCAACAGCACCCATAAAACAATAGAATTAAGCAAATTATACAACAAATTATTTGATAATTATTAAAGAAAATTGCACGCTGCCCAACTAATGCATCAACATAAGTTGATATCATAATATAAATAGATGCTTAAATTACCTTCATTTGACAAAAATATAAATAATTTAAAAGGAGAAACAATAACTAATCATATGAAATGTGCAGATAATAATGAGTAACTATTATAAATATGTCATTGAACTTAATGTGGTTTGAACGAATTATTTGATAATTAATAAAGAAAATAGAACGCTGGCATCAACATAAGTTTATGTACTAATATAAATAGATGCTTAAATTAAATTACCCTCCGTTTGACAAATTTATAAATAATTAAAAATAGAATTAGTAATTAATCTTATGAAATGTGCTGATAATAATTAGTAACTATTATAAATTTGTCATTAAATTTAATATTTGATTTGATTGAATTTATAAATTATTTATAAATATAGGGTGTATTTGAGCCACATTATTTTGGAAGAATATATTCTGAAATAGTAGATTGATAGAGAATGTGTAGTTGAAAAAGAAGAAAAAATTATTGATGTGATGAAATATTAATTTATTGAAAAATGTGTGGTTGAAAATGAGTAGAAAAATGAAAACGAAAATTTTAATGCGTACCAAACAGGGTCTTAGTAACCAAACAAATGGTAATCGATAGTTGTAGTGATGATATGAAATTTACCCAAGTAGAACTAAATATAATCCATCACGCGTTGGTTGAACTTTGTTTAGTCAAGTCTAAAAATGAAGGTCCTTTCATCTCATTGGTGGATGGAGTTGAAAATGACTGAAAGCACATGCCTAGTGCATCGGACAAAATTGTGTATATGTTTCCACTAGAGATGAAATTATACATCCACAGATTCATTGAACGTGCATCCGCCAAGGTCAACAAAATAACACCAGTACACATTGCTTTTTCACAAAAGAACAATGCTATATATACAACATTTTTTTACTGAATTTTTTTTTCCCCCGATGACACTTGGCGACATTTCATTGGGAAAAACAAACAAACAAACGAACGAACGAACGGGTCCAATCAAGTGCTAAGTAGTAAAAGTTTTTTAAGGAAAAAGCACGTACTTATGATTTTTTCCACCACAAAAATATTGTTTAGACATTTGGTGCATGTCCAATACATGTAGTATTAGAGAATATTAAACAATATTGTTGGGAAAAATAGCATAACATAGATACCAATATCCAATGACAGCATTATAAAGTTCAACATCTCTACAATTTGCACAATGATAGAATATAATACCCAATCAATTAACCTCAGCCTACAATATGTGATCAAACATATAAACCATAGCATAAATTAATCAACAGAAAACAGAAATTGTGAAGCTGAAAATCAGAACTTTACTTCCCTGTTTTGGTGGTTCTCCTTCCCCTTTTGGTTGGCTGAAAATGGCAGAATATCTAGGCTCAGGAAAAACCCCCATGCTATGCAAATCGCCGTCTTTAGAGAGTTAGAGAACCAGCCAGAACCTCCTTCTTCTTGGCNGAGAACCAGCCAGAACCTCCTTCTTCTTGGCTTGGATCATCGACCAAACGGTCTACCACGGGCAAAAAGTAGTAAATGTATTAAAGTTCTTATGAAACCAAATGGAGATGGACAGAGCCATTACACCTGTACGAAGAATGTTGTATATAAAGAAGTTCTAGCTGCAGTTTCTTCCACATGAACAATAAAGTATATTGTCTTATTAATTTTATCTTTTTTATTTTTTATATTTGGTTTAGAACTAATTACTCTTTAATTGCACGATATCTTATTTTCATTAGATTAGATGATGACAATTTTGTTAAATGGTTAAAATGCTAGGATGAATACCAAACAAATGAAGTATCCATTGAAGAAGGTGAATTTTGAGGAATTGCTTTGCTGTACAGAAGGAGCCATCAAGGTACTGATTTGGTAGATTATCGACAAATATTTATAGTTTGGATTGTCCTCCTATTCAATCAAATGATATTTTTCTATGTTATGAGCTTTGAATGACATAACCCTGGCTGCTTTTCACCCATGCTGATAGAGGAAATTAATCAAATATAATGTTCTTGGTTTCATTTCGTAACTTCTATGAATGCTTTATCAAGTATTAAGCACACAACTGTTAAAATTACAAAATCATGTGCAGATCGACGCTACTGGAACAGAAGACGAAATATTTGAGTGAGTCTGCCATGTTTTTGCTGCATTGAGGTATATCGTGTAGTGCTCTTTTTTGTGCAGCACTTAAATTAATTGGGCGCTTTTCATTTCTCACATTTGGAGAAATGTGTGGCGTATAGTCTCAGGGGAAAAAAAAATTTACTTCAAATTTTCTAATTTAGATTCTGCTGCTTGATTTCTAATTTGAGCAACGGAAGAGCAAGTGCTCAAGTTGTTTATGTTTAATGAAATTGTAATGTCATTGATGTAAACATATGTTGTCGCATTTAGGCACGTAGTATGAATCAGATACCCAACTTCTGTAAATATATGAATTTGGAATTCCACTATGCACTTAGGGTTAAAGTATTTTATGAAGATTTATTGTAATTGAAAGCTCGGATCATGGTAAATGTAATTTCGGTTTTTATTTCTATTATGGTAATGTTTATTCAATTTCAGAATTTGAATTTCTTGTTATTCTACAGTGATTTTATAATGAATTAGAGCAGTTGGTTGTGGTGGTAATGTTGGTTCGTGTTGTTGTGAATATGAAATATTTGTGTTCTACAAATTTCGTGCTTCTATAATGAAGTGCAAAGATATGAGGAATTGTTTTTACTTATTGATGACTATATATTGTAGTTTTTTCTTCATTGTGGGTTGCTCTGTTTCTTCTTGAAAGTATAGGATTTTGTATTCTGTCTTCCTCAGTTCAAGTTTTTCTCACGCATTTTTTGGGAGAATGTGCTCTTTACTTGCCTCTTCAGAATTATATGGGTTCTTAAGATAGCTCCTAATTTGTCGAAATTTTTTTTTCATCAAACTTCAGACTGACTTTTCTGATCCTCTTAGCTCTTTCTTCGTATTTTTATTATTCAATTTTTATAATTTATCAAAGAAATATTTCCCTATCAAAATGAATATGATATATGTGAGGCAGTTTTTTAGTTTTTGATAGTGCCACAAAAGTTCTGTACTTCTTGTGGGAAGTGACTTGTCTATGCTAAGAGTAAATTATCCCTTGGAATTCATTATTCGATAGTCATGCTTATTTTTTGATGGTCTTGAAAAATAGTTAAGTTCTTTATTCTCGGATAGGAGTCAGGTTGATGTTTATTGACTAATCCAATCTAAGTCATGAAGCTGGCTCCACAATGGATGTGTAGTATTAAATATTACTTTGTGAGTATAAGTGTTTCTTATGGCGTCACTGTATAAGAAAATTGAAGCTATAGGATAAGATGGCATAATTGTAAATGGTGTAATTTAAAGATGCCTAACTTTCATGTTATTTTTGCTATTATTTAATTCTGAAATTATAAAAATTATAACAGTTATCGTGCAACGCACAATGTAGTAAAAAATTAAAACACTAGATGTTGAACACTAAGGATTAAATTTGACAAAAAATATTCCATTATTACAAGCATGATCTGAAAGCTATTATAGTAAAAAGAATAGGTTACAAGACAGTCTCCTCACTATTTTTTTCCCACAACAAGGAGACAAGATCAACACCAAAATAGAGAATACGTGGGAGGCATGAATGCTTCTAGGTGTTCTTCTAAAAGTATTCAATTCTTTCCTTCTAGGTCAAGTCAAGGTACTTCCGCACTTAATTGAATCAAGACTCCCGTTAGATTGGTAAATACGTGAACAATGACAGATAGATTTGTTATGAGATAGTGAAATATAATCTTCATACAATAGGAAAATATCTATTTAAATCTGACGTCTCTTTAGTGCTGTATCTACTAATTTTCTACTTCATTTAAGCAATGACCGTTTTTCAATTTATCATAAAAATTATCGATTAAAATTCAAGAATCTGAGCACTGCTAATGTTCTGTCGTGTCTAGGCATGTTTTGACACTAATGCACAGATTTTAGTCACTTAGACTCAATTACCTGCTGTATGGTATCAGACAAATGGTTGCTGAAAGTTTCCTATCTACCTTTCTTGAATAGAACAGGGATCATCAGGTATCCTTCGTCAAGTGAAATGCTTCTTTTACTACATTAGCATCATGTAAATTCTCAAGAATTGAGAAAGAAATCTAACGAGACAGTGCAAGCATCAAGAATTAATTTAAGGCTCGACTTGCATTAGCCAACAAACCAATTAAAAAATAATTAAATAAATACAACTTCTCATTTTTTTTTACAATCTCCCAATTCGGCATTTCTTGTTTACTATAACTCTATAAAATTCAATCACATGCAACACTTCATGAATATTAGTAAAGATACATGTTGGGAAACATTAAATCAATAAAGCGCACAAACAAAAGAGTTAAAAACAATTAGTAATTCCTAAAAGGTATTCTAATTATAGTTTTTTGCCAAGATTTTAGACTGTCCCTCGGCATTTACGTCCCTCAAGCTCTCACTCAACCTTGGCATTTGATTATGATCTCACAATTTGCAAGTTCAACTACATACATCAACCATAAGACATGTCTGCGCAATCAAGAAACAAGGCAGCAAACAAAATACTACTTTTCTTCGTTTTCGAAATTGAGATGGTCGAAATTTTAATGATTCAAACACACAAACAAACAACCTGTAGTCAATTCCAATGTGTGTGATGCATGGGACATGTGTAGGAAGCTTGATGTACATTACCAACTGCACGCATCCTAATATAGCATATGCAGTCAACAAGTTGAGTAGATTAATGACCAATGGAAAGCATTAACCCAAATTCTTAAATACTTTAAGACAAACAGTTAAGGCCATGTTTGATCCACATTAAAATGAAAAGAATACATTTTTTTGATGATGTGATGGTAAATATGTTGTGATAAAAGGAAAAGTTATTGATCTCATAGAAAATATTATTTTATTGAAGAATATGTGGTTAAAAATAAGTAGAAAAATGAGAATGAAAATTATAATGTGGCTCAAACATGAGCTAATTATGAATTACACTACTCTAAATATCTTGCAAGTGTTAAAAAGATATATTGATACAAATTGGACATTTGACACAGAGGATTCAAAATCTACAAGTAGCTATGCGTTCACCATACGAGGTAAAGTTGTCCTCTAAGCAAACTTGTATAACTCGATTCACGATGGAATCTGAATTTATTGCCTTGGATAAAATTAGGGAAGAAATAGAATGGTTTCGTAATTTTCTCAAGGATATTCCATGTTGGGAAAAATGGCTACCTGCAATTAATATACTTTGTGATAATCAATCGGCAATTGCAAGGGCACAAAATATAATGTACAATGGTAATTCTCAATAAATACATATGAGACATAATACCATCAAACAATTAATTGAATGGTATAATCTCAAACAACTATGTTAAATCAAAGGAAAACATAGTGGATCCTTTAACGAAATGACTAATAAGAGATCTAATATACCATCTTTCGAGGGGAATGGACCTAAAGCCTATCGAATGGAATCACCTAGCAGAAACCTAACCTTATAGATTGGAGATCTCAATATCTTGGTTCAATGAGACAACTAAATTATGAATAATTTAGGGTAAAGCACTCTCTCATTCCTACGGGCCTAAAGTTTTAGAATAAAAAGTTTATAAGGGTAAGTGTATACTTTTAATGATTCATATATTTGAAAGTAGAGAAGAGATGTATGATACAATACTAAAGGAGATCACTTATGTAAGTGTGAAATGTGATCGCTTCTAAGAGAATTTGAGACTTAAATTCTCTTTAAATACTTATGAAATCAAGAGTTGTTCAGGGTCAAAATGAACACAACCATAAAAATCAAAGTGGTTAGGTGTTGGTACAGTTGTTTTGGTTCGTTCAAAAAGAGTACAATAACTTAATTTTGGTTCGTTAATTCTTGTGTTTTGGAGTGCTACTAATACAAGAAGATTGTCATTTTATCTTGGGAGTTGATTGCCATCATCCCGTAAGCACCGCTGTGGGGTAAATTCGACTTAAAGACAACGAGTCCAACTCTTGCCTCAATTTTTATTTCATTTTGTGGTGGTAGTTAGATCATCTGTCAAAATTTGGTAAGGTTGGTAAGTTTGCGTTTAAAGTCATCACTCAAATTCAATTTTTCATCAACAATTAATGTACTATTTACAAAGGTTGCATTCCATTTACTAAGAACAACTACGAAAAATAAAAACAGAAGAAACACTTACAGAGAATCAAAACAAAATTATGCATAATAAGAAGAGTACTAATCGAAAACAACAAGGTTGAAGCCTGCCTACTAATGTGTGTTTACTTTAATGGATTATACTAAGCATAAGCAAACAACAGCAGAATGCTATATGTGTTTTACAATCAACAGAGATCAAAAGAACACATATCATTGTAATGAATTAGATGTGTATCAAGGTACAGTAAGAGGACTGTGCTGTTGTTCCTGAGAAAAGCTATAGGAATTTCCAATTAAGAACTAGATAATATAGACAATGGATAATAATTATATAGATCATTTCAAGAATCAACTTCAATTCCATCTATTAAGATCAAGACATACACATACATTTTTAAATCCACAAGAAATGGTAATAAATGTCAAACATTAACATTTAAATCATTCGTAGTAGACACGAAGTTTATGGCAAAATTATTATTCTGACGAGTAATGATCATTAATGCGAGCTTCACATTTTAAATCTTGAAATAAATTGCATTCAGAGAAATGGAAAACAATAGTTTCTGTTCATGGGGTGCTTACCAGGCATTTGGAAAATCAGAAATCAAGAAAAATCCATTTGAATTGACTGACGTATTTTAATATAGATTTCGACTTCAAAGAACTATTAATTTGGAGTGTAAAGACACTAAGGGACAATAAGTTTAATTTGAATGGATTTGAAATTAATTCACAGTTGTAGGGTTCAAGCAAGAACCAGAAAATGAAACGAAAAAATTACGAAAATAGAGAAATTAATTCAAAGATTTTTATGTTTACTTACAAGATCAACTGTTTGATAATAGCTCGTCCAGTAGATCAGATCCCAAGTCCTCAAGCACCAAAATATCTTCTTCTTTGCTAATTTGTTTCTTTCGTCCTTTGTGTTTCGACGAACTCCGAGTCCTGTGAGTCTCTTTTATGGCTTCAGCCGGTGATAAACCCTTGCACCTGTAATTCATGTTTCTAAGGGATTCCTTCACTTTTTCTGTGGGAAAATTTATTGGTGCTGAAGCTCCACGCATTGAAAATGCAGCTTGATCATAAGCCAAAGCTGCTTCTTCTGCACTGTTAAAAGTTCCAAGCCAAACCCTTGTTCCATTCCTTGTGGAATCCCTTATCTCAGCAGCATACTTTCCCCATGGCCGTTTCCTCACACCGATATAGCGCTTTTCTTTATTAGCCTCAGTACGAAATTCTTCAATTTCCTCTTCAGTATTCAAATCTTTGGAGGATTCAGCTTCTTCCTCGGCATCAGTACTCAAAGTTAGGCTCTCATCTTCAACCTTCGAAGGTTCTTTGCCCCAAGAAGAATTCATACTTTCAAATGATTATTTCCTCCTTTCGTTTCTGTAGTACGAAATCTTGAATGGCTGAAACCCTTATGCACAAAAATGGAAAAAATAAGGTAAAATATGGTGATGAGAAGGTTAAATTGAGTTAGATAAGGAATGCCAAGATTCTAGGACAACCAGAATGACTTGGCTTTACTTTAAAAAAAGTTTTGTGGGGTTATAAAATTATTTTGTCACAAGAAAGAACTCTTATGTTACACTATTATTATTATTATTATTATTATTATTATTATTATTATTATTATTCGTCATCCGGGTAAATTGGATGCAGTCATAACTTATACACATTTAGACAAAACATTCGGGAAGCGGTTCTCCCCCCCATGGAAACGACGCACTATTATTGCAATGCTATTATTTTGCGCTAGCTAGAATATGGCATGCTGACGAAAACATGTATAGTTTTTGGATACTCAAGTTTATTTTTTTTGTGAAATTTATTTTATTTTTTATTTATTCCAATTCTAAAGAACATGGTTGTACTCTCACGTCAGTTATTTCGTGAAATATGAATATTAAAATAATTTCTTTTGCTAACAAAACTACTACTTTAGAAAAAAGGTCAAAACAGGATTGAAGTTCCAAAGTGATAATGATTGTGCTATGAAGCTAATAATTCAAACACACTGTACTCTAATCAAACATATTATAAAGCCTAAAACAGTGAATTCTTCTTTTTTGGGACAAAGAATTCGTGTCTATCTTGTGTGGTTTGAATTGAAAGCTCGAGTTTGATTAAATAAATATGATTTGTTTGTACTAAATGAAGTGATTTAAAAGTATCAAACCAGCAAAGATGTTAAACTCAATTTTTAGTCCTTACACATTATAAAATTATAGACGTGTCAAGTTTTCTATACAACATTAATCAAACTTGCACGTAAACTTACAAGTTCAATATTTAGATATTTGTTTACAAATTACAATTTACATCTATGTTCGCGTCCCTCTATTATTTTTGCTTCTTTTTTCAAGACTTGTACCGTGAAAAGCAAAGCTTTAATAAAGTTATTGACTTAGATTATTCAAGTCTCATTCGCAGTGAAAAGTTGAAATTCAATAATAGAATTATCTTTATTTTTTGCATTATAGAGGTTTGTACAATTTTGGGCTTGATCCTATCTTTTGTCTTCTTCCGTCGGCGGAGCCGCTCGAGTTGCTTTCTTAGGATGAGATCTTGTTAGGACTAACCTTCAAGGGGAGAGAGAGAGAGAGAGAGAGAGATTGTTTGGTATAGATTTTTCGGATAATAATTTGTGAAAAGTGATTTTTTTTAATTGAAAATGAGTTTTAAGAAAATTACGAGTCCACGGAGAAAATTATTTTATTAAAAAATATATGATTGAAAATGAATTTTAAAAAAAAAATTTAAAAAAAAATATCTACCAAATAGATGCAATGTTGTCGATGTATCTATCAATCCAATTAGGGTTTAATTTATGAGGAGGTTGTTGGGAGCAAAAGAAGTCCCACATCGGCTAGACATGGGAAATATGATGGATTTATAAGTGTAGAACAATATCTCCATTAGAATGAGGCCAATTGGGGTAAATCCCAAAAGCAAATCCATGAGGGCTTATGCCCAAAGTGGACAATATCATACCAAAGTGGAGATATGTGGTGTCCA
>CAIGRH010149187.1:0-25170 GCA_903798295.1 Fraxinus nigra | reverse complement strand
CCACCGTCCCTGTCCCCTCAACAACACGGACACCATCGCCACCACACCACCACCACCACCACCACCCACCACAAACCCGCCACCACCTTCACCCTCGTCGATTCCAACACACCGCCACATCACAGCAGCATCACGACGTTGTGTTCGCAGCGAAACAACCTCCACCTTGTCGATGCCAAACACACCACCAACAAAACCCGTTGCCGCCGCTGCCACAACACTACCACCACCACCACAACACGATAATGTCGAAGAGAGAGAAGAGAATAGATAGACGGTAGATCGAAAAAAAAAACGCAACGATGTCTCAGCAGCTTCGCCGTTCTGACAACCACCACATCACGATTTTGGGATCAAAATCACTACCAACCTCACCATCTAGACGACACCCAATCTCCCGCCACAACACTTAATCGCCGAACAGAGCGCCGACGTGCGTGAAACAGATCATGGGGTTATGCCGAACAGATCGTCGAACAAAGCATTTAGCACCGAACAGAGCGCCACCGAACAAAGCATTTAGCACCGTACAGATCGCCGAATACCCAATCTCCTGCCACTGAACAAATTGTCGAACAGAACACTGAACAGATCGCCACCGCTGCTCAGGGAGTAAGCCGCTGGTGTTGCAGGGAGTTCCACCGCCATTGTATTGGTCTCCGGCGATGATGGCTGAAGAAGCGAGACGGGAGCGATAAGAGGAAGAAGGGAGAGGCGAGGGAGAGCGAGAGACGGGAGAAGGGAAAAAATGAAAAATTAGGGTTTTAAATTTTTAATATTAATATATTTATTAAAATATAAANTTTTGATTATTTTTAATATTTTAATAATTTATTTGGATTGATTTGCACTTTTAAAAATATTTTGGACTAGATTGCAATTTATTCTTTATTTTTCTTTTCTTTTCTTTTTGGTTTTATTTATATAAGAGGGTATAATGGTCATTTTATGTTAAAAATTGGTCAAAAGGACGTTTTGCGGAAGAAAATGCAAAGGTAGGGACGTTCTGCACCAAAAAATCGAACGTAGGGACGTTTTCCACAATAACCGTCATAGGTAGGGACGTTTTGCGCCAATTACCCAAAAACTTTAGCACCTGACCTTTGCAATGTGAACTTTAACACTCCGAACTTTAAAATGTCTGATCCGTGTAATTTCCCCTTTTTCTTCTCTCTTATGAGCTAGTGCGAAGTGATCGGGTAGGACGTGACCCGATCGGCCCAACGTAAACATCACCTTTTTTCCAACCACTACGACACCGTTTGAATAGAATCTACATATTTAGGGTTCTCGAGCGAGTGACCTCTTCACTGAGTGAATTAAATTAGATTTGCATATCCAATTCAACGGTGATTGGTAAGTCGTCTAATCTATTTCTCTTCTTGAAATGATATATAATTATGTGTATGTACACACACAAGAAATTTCAGCATATGTTTATTCTTTTTCAATTGCTTGGGAATTGGAAATTAGAAAGCGTTGAATATTGATAGTTTATTTTTTCCGTGATTAAATTTGTAATTAAGAATTTATAAGCTTGATTCAACTGGAATTTTATAGTTGGTTTGGTTTTCGATCGATAGATGTCGTCGACCCCAAATTTATCATTTACAAGGCTTTTTTTTTTTTTTTGTTGATGATAATGTTTTTATGTTATTAGGAAAGAAAATATCTGTCCGTTTTTCCTTGTCTCTGTTTGTGTATTTTAAGAGTTTTTAGAGTTCTCAATTGTCTAAGATACCATGATGATGGCTTTGAAATATTTCTATCCTTTTCTTTTTCTAAATGTTTTTATTTTCTGTTAGATTGGAGAATTGAATTGGAACCTCTATGGAAGTCGAACCCTCTAACACTGATTCTGGATCTGATCAAAGACCTCAAGTTGTATACCGCTGCAAGAAATGTCGTAGGATTGTTGCTTCAGAGGAGCACATTGTTCCCCATAAACGTGGAGAGGGACAGAAGTGCTTCAAATGGAAAAAGAGAAGTGATGAATTAGATGATCCACCTGAATGCTCATCTATTTTTGTGGAGCCGATGAAGTGGATGCAAGTAGGTTAGTCAAAGCCTGAACTATCATGGTTCACTTTGATATTAACTCATACCTCACTGTCAAAATAAATAGATATTTTACCATTAAAAGAAATAAATATATACTTTTTAAGCTAAGCAAGCAGCTCAAAAACCTTACGTATCTTGTATGGTCAATTTGCAGTTGAAGAAGGATGCATAGAAGACAAGCTTCAGTGCATTGGTTGCAAAGCTCGACTGGGTTCCTTCAACTGGGCAGGCATGCAGTGCAATTGTGGGGCATGGATCAATCCTGCATTTCAGCTGCATAAAAGTCGTTTAGATGAGTGCTGTAGTTGACTTTTCATCTCATGAAGATGAATAGAAATCCAACGATGATGTTGCAATATAGATGAATGATGGAAGTTTTTCTGATATGATCATGTCTAATCCGCCTAGTTGTTGTTAAAGGTGCCATGTCATTTGAAAAAATTATGATGCTTGAAATGTTTTAGCCTCCGTTTGAATCCAATTTATAATTGGTTTATAAACAGAGTTAAAAGTCAAAATTACTAATTATTATCCACACATTTTGTGGGACTCACTAGTATTCCTCTTTAAAAATTTGCCAAATGAGACATTTATTTTCAGGCACTTTCAAGTTGGCTATACCAGATTTTGTAAAATCCTTGTGACTGAATGGAGATCCCCTCAAGGATTACATGGTTTTGAATTCTGTTAATTTACAGATTTCGTCAAGTCAATTTTAACGTCCATTCATGCCTCCATTTATGGTCAGTGATTGTCCTCAATTTTTTTTTTTTTAAAAGTTAGATTGTAATGATAACCTGGTCAGCGGGGAAATAATGTTATTATGGCATGTTTGGTAGTAAGGATTGAACAAATCTCAACAATATTAAAGAAGAAAAAGAAATTAAATCTTCTGATATAAATGTATGCTTGTATTATTTTCTACTGAATTTAGTTCATTTCATCAAAAGAGGCAATTATAGGAAGAAGCATGTCATACAGAAAAACATCAAATCAAGAAGGTAAAAATCCATGAAGTAATTGATTTCATGGATAGCAAAAGATTTAGAGCATGCTATTCAAGCTACTTTAAGCATAGCTAAACTTGCTATGATTCTTAGAAGTAACTTTTAAGCTTACTGTTCAGCAGCAAATGCCTCGTCGGGGAAAGTTTTCTGGATTCCTGCGATGCTCTTGAAGTGAACTTTTCCAGTGGGTGGATTATCCAGTGTTATTTCACTCACCGGTGGCCACAGCATAAGCTCCTTAGCCTTCACTCCTCTGAGTTTCTTGATCCTGTGCTTCTCGACGAACCCGGTAATTTCTGTGTTATAACTCACAAGCTTGCTAATCAACTTGAAATTGTGTTCAACTTTCTTGTTTTGCAGAATCCACATGTATTGTTGAGTAGGACTTGGAATCTCTTGCAACAAATAGAAACAGCCAAATAATTAGTTTGTGTTTGATACTCGGTATTATACTCAAATGGTTCCACATAGTCAAGTCTTGTTCATTAATGGAATTAACTAGACAAATTGCTTTACGAATTAAGTAAGGACATGCAACACTACCCATAGAATTAAGAAAGAGTTACATCCCAACTGGCAAAGGAAGTGGCTCTTAGTTGCTGACATTTTAGAGGTTGCGGGTTCGATTCTTGGGGCTCTTGGAAGACAGACTCTCTCCTGGAAGACATGATTTATCCTGGAAGGCAAGGTGCAACATATATTGACTCGCTCGGCACTTTGGCAGATCAGTGGGGAAGCTCTTGGACCCTGGCTAGTTTGAGGCACATCCTGCGGTTTACTGGTCTGCGTCTTGAAGGGACTCCGGGATTAGTCGCCGGAGGTGGACACCTGGGTATAAAAAAAAAAAAGAGTTCGTGTCACTACATCGGACAAGATTTTAGCATCATTTTTTTCCTTATATTTTCTGTTACTTTCTAATCTATTTTACAAATTCCTCAACAAAAAAATCTCAAGTAGAGATTTGATTGACTCCAAGTGATGGCGACTTCTCCAATCCAACCTAGTTGGCAAGCGATCCTCCCAATGGTACGCGATGCTGTAAATTTCTTGGGCATCAATTTGTTTATTTATTTATTTTTCTCTACTTGCAATTATCTATAGAATAACCTTCTATGATTTGGTGGTTTATCCTTTTTTCGCTGCCTTATTAAAGTCTCTGACATCAATTATGTAGTATTATTGAATTAACCAACATACATGCATTAAGAAATTCAAAAGTTTAATCTTCACTCTGAAGTCTCTGATGATCAGTAAATCTTAGGTTATATGTGATCTTCCAATTCTTGAGATAAAAAGTTAATGAAGTTTAAATCTTAGATTATTGCTAAACGAATTAAGAAAAGGTGGCATAAATTTAAAGAAGTCACCATACGTAAGAATAATAGAGTATGGCTATGTTTGGTGGGCCATATAAGAATTGAGTATAAATTTATAATGAATGATACTAAGTGGATTGTATCATGATAAATTAAGGTAAATATATTCTTCAATTTTTCATGTAAAGATAATCATCAGCACCATCAGACTATTTGAACCTCCACTTAGCTTCACCCACTGGAATTCATGTTGATCATAAATAAATCACCTAAATTCGCTTCCATAAACATTGGCATTGCCCCATGAAGAAGACTCAATTTTGTTATGGTTCCAGTGGGCGACTACAATAAACTGATAAACTAATGAGGGAAATGCTACATGCACAGAAATCTTTTATAATTTTTTAACAGATTGCCAACTGGCAAACATTCATTGGACGTTAGACACATAATAAATTTAAACCAACCAATGCAGTGTTGTCTTCTCATCATCTGTAATGTTTTTTTTTTTTTTTGTCATTTTCATCTATACAAACAACTTTATTCAACTAATAATTGATATTCTTGAATTTTATTTAGATTCTTTTATTAAGAAAGTAACAAAATCTTAAATAAAATGTTCCTTTAAAATATTGAAAGGTGGGGAAGGTGGGGTGGGGGGCAAAATAATTTTATTCTACAGTTACAAGCTAGCAACAATATATGTGGAAGAGTTTCTTTGTTTCTCTTGTTGCTTTATGCTATCTGCAACATGGGCGACAACTCCTGCTCCAGCATTATGAAACCACTCATTTTTTACCTAAGATTTCAAAATAAGAATCAGATTGGAGGCCGGAATTAGCAGCAAATATCGTTTAGTTTACTTATTTTGGGAGCAAGATAAGAATGACTTTCAAAATAAGTTACTTTTTAATTGAAAGTAAGAAAAAAGTACCAAATCAAACACGTTTGGAAACCAAAAAAAGGCGCTGCATCTTACATGAATATTATTGTGTGCAAAAAAGGGCCAGAATGCAGAGTGAAAACTGACGTCAACTTTCTTCCATCCCAATTGTTGCAAACCACATATCATTTCCTCTATATTGAATACAAGAATTGTCATTCCTCGTAATGGCTGTGAAATAAATACTATACGGACTCGGAAACTTCAGTGAATATGGAATAGATACCTTCCATAATTTCATGATATTCTTCTGTTTTCTGCGTGCTCGATTCCTTTTGAGCAGCCTCCTTCGCTTTGGCTGCTTCTGGAGGGAAACGAGGACCCTTGGATAGAACTGGAGGATAATATTCCACATCAACGACGTGTTTGTAGCCATCCAATGACCGTCGAGGAGGCTGCAAATTTCAATATCAGAAATCCAGTAAGAGTGATGGAACATGAAGTGCATGTTTGGTATATGAGACTAGATGGTGGTAGACAATATAATACACAACATTTTTACTAAGAAGCTTAAAGCAACTAGATTCTTATCATGTAACATATTGTTGAGAAGAGGTACCTATGATAACTCATTTTCAAGTTCAATGACTAGACCATTTTAGTAATCAACTTCACTTTCCATGCTAAAACTAGATTTATTATCTAAAGTAGGCAAAAAAATAAAGGTCCCAACAAGAATTGAACTCGGTCTATTGGATTCAAAGTCCAATGTCATAATCACTAGACCATGGAAGCATTTTACAAGATGCGATTGTCAATTAGTGCCCATAATCACAAGATTGTGTAGTTTCGTATCATTTTCATTTCTTTGTCAAATCATATATTTATCCAAAAGGATCAAATCGCAATCTTGTACTTAGATGAGAGAGATAAATTCATCTACAAACTAAACCTTATTCCCTATAAATTTGACGCTAGCTATGTAAATCCTTGTATGGCATTCCACTTTGCTCATCTCTAGTTTTACGAGAAAGTTTAAAAAAGGACCTTGCTTGGTGTACATAATTTTTGTACACAAGGGTGTCCATTCCTTCACATGGGGTGGGAAACACAATCAACCACAACTTGCCATGTTAATTTTGGAACATGGAACCATATGTTGAGAGGAGGTACCTATGATACCTCTTATTTGAGTTCAATGACATGATCAGATTAGGAACCAAATTCACTTTCAATGTAACATTGCACTTTATCCAAAGTAAGCAAAAATATAAAGTCCCCACCAAGAATCGAACTCGGGCTATTGAATCAAACTCACTATTGGATTCAACGTCCAAATCATAACCACTAGGCGATGGAACCATTTTTCAAGATGCCTTTGGTAATTAATGCTCTTAATGGCAAGAATTTGTTGTTTAAGAATAGGCTAGCTTCTTTGTCAAACCAGCATATTTTATCCAAAAGGAGCAAAAATAAGACTTTCCATCCTTTTACATCTCATGGGAAGTCTAAAAATACTACAATACAACAACAAACTAAGCTTTATTCTCAATAAAGTTGGGATTGACTATATGAATCCTACGTTGCATTCCATTCAGTTCAGTGATAGATCTAGTTGAAGATTTGAAATAATATAGATATTTAGCAACTGCAGTGGCGGTAAATTCTGGTCTAATGGTCTCTCTTCTAACTTTCTGTACTGAATTGATTTTGGATTTGTGCCGTGGCCCGTGGGATATACAAATATATTGATAAACAAAATTCATTGATTCCACAAAATCAATTTCCACTAGTATAGATGCTAACTGAGTGAACTGACCTAATTTGTTCAGGCTCCTAATATGTTCATTAAACCAATTTAAGTAATTCCAGAACTAAAGAAAGAAAAACCTTACCTTCCATCTTTGTCATACTTCAACAATATCTATAGTTCTGATATGAAGTTATTGTGGATAAAAGATTCAAAATAAATTATTTAACTACCTTTACAAGTTCTGTCTCCCTTCTCACGGAGGATGTCCGCCAACCAACCATATCTGGACCGTGTTAAGAATTTCAAAAATCAATGGGATAATAAGAACAATTTATTAGTAATTAAACAGACGAGTTTTCGATTTTAATCAGTGACTGATACAGAATACATAGTACTAATTACATAACTCGTTTCAACGATAATTCAATAAGATTATGCACAGGGATACGGTCATAAGAGACATTTGCATAAAGAATCCGGTATCTGAAAGTGCCGAGTGCAGTTCTGCAAGACAGAAGTACTATAATAAGCTTATAATCGCCATACAAAAAAAATAGATTAAAAGGCCAATTCTACTCACATAAAATTTCCATCTTCACAATCTGTTGTCATTCGTAACAAGAGAGGCGGTTTGTTGGGTTTGCCATCGGTAAGGAAGAGCTGACTGCCAGTTCGTCCAGTAATAAAGGGGGCAATCGGTGCAGCAAGCTTTTCTAAGATAGGCACACCAAGAAGAAATGGAAGCTGAATCATACAAAAGAATTAACTGTCCTGAGATCAAGTTCCAAACCACTAATATCAATGATTAAGTTTTAATAAAAGCTTAAGCATCCATGGTAAATCACGTGAATTTTGCTTAAAATGAACTTGAAGGCAAACTGGATAAGATGCTATGTCATTCGACCAGAATGATTAAAAAAAATACATCAGCTTGAAGAACAACCAGGAGAGAGCAAGCAAGAAGAGAAAAACTTGTAGAGGAACGCATAGCAAGGGAATTGGATCAAATCTAAATGAAAATTCGACAATTTTAATCTCAGAGAAAACTTCAAGTTTGACTAATTGCTATGTTGCATGGACATGGACACGGACACACGACACCTATACTATACTATATAGACATGTGGATACGTGCTTTTTAGAAAAAGTAGATGCAAACACATTGATTTAATTCTTCAAAATTTAAAATCCATATACTATATCTTTATTTTTATAATTTTGTATATAGGGCACGACACATGGAACATCAGACTCTTTTCCAAAAGGTGTCTTCAAAGTATCCCTTAAGGTGTAGTTATTTATAAATATATATAAAAAATAGGACGAGCATGTGACTTGTTGGATACATGTTCTTTAATGTCCAAGGATTGTTCGGGTCCGACTCAACTTGTCATGTTTCGAACATGGACACGCCATCCTAATAGGAGTATCTGTGCATCATGGACTAATTGTATCTCCATTTCTTCAGGAGAAACTCCTATTTTCCTTTTTCTTTATAATGAATATGTCTAAACAGATGCATGTAAAAGTAAAACAAAAAGGGTGCAAAAACCATTCATTCAACTCTGCGACATTTACATAGATGAATACGAGTTAATATTGCCGTCGATTAACAAAAAAGTGACTTTGACAAATACCTGCTTCTTTCCTCTCACTCCAAGATGAGGTGTTGCCAAGGTAATAAAATTAATTGGTTCCAACCCAGCAATCAACCCATTTTTTGGAGAGAACAACATTTTTAAGTTTGTATCAGTCGAGCTAGCTATATCATCGGAGTTATAAGAGACGTTGGGCACATACAAAACAGCAACTGCATATCTTGCAAATAATCCACCAAGAGAGTGAGCCAAGAAAGATATCCTTTTAAGGCTTTCTGTTCTTTTCACGACCTGCACGACCTGTTTATAGCAAAACTTGTTTAAAACAAAAATTATAAAAAGTTTTACAAAAGCCTCCTTGTAGAACCATGAATATAGAAAAAAGTGAAGTATTGACAGAAGGATCAGATTGTATGGACTAGAAGATAAAGATTTGTGATCCAGATGGCTCCTCGAACAAACCAGAATCATGCCATCATAAAATAACAAATGAGCAAACAAAGCCATCTAAAACTCACTTCATCCGCCAGTCGTTTACCAGCTCCGTCAATTCCAGTAAAGGTTTTAGTGTACATATTAGATGAGCTTGCTGCACACAATAGGCAAGTTACTATTAGACCTGAATGGACTTTGAGAACTTAATGACCAGCTGTGCATTTGAATTTTAACTTTAATCTAGAAATATGGTAAGTTCAATATACCCATACAGGATATAAAGAAAGAAATGTACAAGGCAGTATATCAAAATCTTATGTCTACAGATATTATGTTTCATGAAATTCAATACAGATGTCATTTTCCGCCATCTTCTTTTTGCAAGACAAGCAGATATATGTTTTCAAAGACAGTCACTTGATTGCTAGCCAAGCCTACACCTGCAACCTTCATAAAAAATATGCACCTAAACAATCACCATATTGCCTCACAACAGGGGCAGAGCCTGGGTTCAAATAAAGGGGGCTAGCATAAATTTCTTTTAAAGTGAAGTCGAGAATATGGAAAATAAGTTATTTATTTAAAAGTAAAAACAAAATCCTAGTCAGGAGACATAGTGAGTACAATCAGGTTTTAATGAGAACAAGATTGCTGGGTTTAACTACAATCAAATTAAATTGACCAGTATTGATTTAATTAAAGTGGTTCTAAAGAAATGATAAGACCTCTATATGATTATTAAAGATTATTCATGCTTATAGCTTAAACATTATAGCACATTAAGTACATATAGTTCTCTTCCTATCTCTCCCATTTGAAAGTGCTGAAGATAGTATTTAGATGGTGTACATTTGGCCTTATCTAAATCTTAAACTTTTAAATGAAATGGCTCAACATGATATCAGCACGCAAAGGTTTGGGTTCAAGTCTCGCCTCCATCCATTTAAATAAAATTGTCCACTTATTAGGCTTTGATGGAAGAAACCTATACAAAAGGGGATGTGTTGAAGATAATTTTTAGACACCTTATCTAATAGTTTAACCTTTTAGATCAAGTGGTTCAACGGGAAAGTTCACATGAATAAAAAAATTTATGCAAGCAATAAAAGGCATATCACGACATATTCTCCTTATCTTCCTTCTCTAATCAAATTCCCAGTTCTTAACCTCAGTTTCCATCACAGCACAACTTCACCCAAACTCGCCTAACTACAAAGGTGAATGAGTACAATCCAATCGTAGAAAATTTATCGTAAACGATACAATCAAGTTTTTTTTGGCAAATTTTAACTTTATGTTGTTTCTATGATTGGGGCGCAATGGGCTGCCCCCCTTAAATACGCCCTTGCCTCACGATATGCATACTCTTTCTTAGATATTGATACCTCATTTAATACTACTCTATCATTGTCCTTCATAACCATATAACTCCAAAGTAGTCCACATCTCACGAAGTGTCCTATATGATAAATGATAGGGGACCGAAATAGGGATAGTCAATGAGACGAGAAGTATGCCATCCCCCAAGCAAACATCACAAGAACACAAGTAGCAACATGTTACAAATACGGTAGATTTTTTTTTTCTTTTTTTGCTACAGAATAAAGTTTCAGCAATCTTGAAGTGCTCAAATGGAAAAGCAGAAACACATAAATTACCCTATGGCCTCAGCATGATGTCCTATATTGGAGGCATTCATAAGTAAAATAAAGGAGGAGACTAATAAATCCAAATTAAAATAGAGCATATGGATCTATTGGGTACTGTTCCTCATTTATAATTAGTAGAAGGTAAGGCTATCACAGAATCTACGTGTATTCTGCACTAAACCAGATTTAAGTCCATAAAATTCATCCTTTGGGACAATTCCCTCAGCTGTGAGGCCTCCTCATGAACCAATTCTCTTTCTATTTTCTCACATTAGTTCCAGATAGAGTTGGCGCTGTTTGCCAATTTTATATCCATTCCATCTAACCCAAATCATTTTTAATCCTAGACAAAATAAAGAATAAGCAATAAAATTTTCTCATCACTTCGACACAACACCATATTACGTAAAGCAGACATATAATAATGAATATTGTTTTAATTTAGTGAAATGAAAATTTTCCAAACTTGCACGGACAACATACCATAGATCAAAAACTTTTTCCCTAATCGCCTCTTTAATTCCACTTCGAAATATGTCCAGTCACTTGGGCTGCAATACTTGGATAGCTTTAGTCGAAGTCAATGATTAAAATATACACAATCCCACAATGATTGAAGAAAATAAATACACAAATTTTCGTTGTAAAGATTTTTAGCATATCTATTGATGAATATAGTAGTGCACATTTGGCTAAGCTTAAAAAATTCACTTATAAGAGCATCTCCAAGAGACTCTTTAAACATGAAATGTTCTCTATTTTAAAGAATCAACATTTAAAATCATGCTCCAAGAGACTCTTTAAATTAACATTTTCATTTAGAGAGTGGGTTTGCCTCTGCAAATTTGGAGAGTCAAACTCACCCTCTATAATTAAATGCATTAAAAAAGTTCCAATTTTCAATGTAGGAAATCAATAAAATAATATAAAGAAAAGCTAGTTAAAATAAAAGATAAAGAAAAATAATAAATATTTGTTGGGAGTAGTAAAATTAAGTGTTAAATATAAAGAGTTTGTTGGAGTACTTCAAAATTTTAACTCTTTAAATTTATAGATGCTCTCCAAATGATAGAATATATTCTTTAAAAATAGAGAGCCTCTTGGAGATGCTCTAAGTAGTTTATTTAATTAAAAAAGTAAGTTTCAAATAAATTTTGTTGTCAAAGTAGGAAAGAAGTAGGCCCTTTTCTTTTTTTAAAAGAAACCCCTGGAAAATAAGCAACCTTTTCATTTAAGAAAGAAAAGAGTAGCAATGCCAAACATGTTTAGAAACTGACAATATGTTGTGAAGAAATAGGAAACAGATGCTAGCCTCATTTAAAGCTCATTCTTGACGCTATACAACATTTATTAAATAACACTCAGTGAAGTGCATCCCATCAACCAATATCATTGTAGAATATTTTTGTCATTTTGATAAGTATAACTGTTTAAAACATGCTCTTGTTTGTTAATAAGTACTAACTTCTTGAACGGAATTTAAACCACCTCAAGAAGAAAATGAAAACAAAAGACAAAAGAAAACTCATGTGAAGACCCTAATATAAAGTGGAAAACACGGGTGTTGTCTCATGTCACATTTTCTATTTTCTACTTTTCTCTGTGCTTTCTACTATACCTTTCTCATTCAAAACCACCATTATTGTTCACTAAATTGGAAGCTCTATCCTTTATACATTTTCCTGATGGTGTCAAGCAGAGACTCTTCTGTCATGGACAAGGCAAAGATTCTTATTTGCTTCTTCATATACAAGAATATGCATACCTTGCCAAGATGCCATGAACAAGAACAAGAAGATGATCAGGTTCATTGTCCACTTTAACAATGTTCCTCGGTGAAGCAAGATTTCCTTGAGTTGTACTCATGGCTAGAGCTTTGAGGTTTTGAGGCTTCCAGATATTGTTTCTACCTGAAAGGTTTGTGTAATACCTTCAGAGTACAGAATAAAAGAAGTTCAAATGTGCTTATGAATACTAAGAATACACACCCTGATGCAACTACATTAGGGGCCCGTTCGATAGATATTAAAAATGAAAAATTAGTCGTTATTGTTGACTTTTATTAGACGAGTGAGACCCTATAACGACTATATTTTCAATTTTAATTGGATTTTAATCTCTACCGAACGGGACCTAGATTCAGAACTTTTTGAGTATACATCATACATTCATTTAGGCAACCAAATTATAATTCTAGTCAATGAATGCACTCCATTTTAGGCCTAAGAAGGACTGAAGGACTCTTATGCAACAGGTCGCTATACAAGTAGGACACATTATGTGCTAATTGAACAAGAGAAATTAGAAAATATTGGAGGAGGCACTTGTGTCACTGCATAAAAAGGAGACTACCTTAATGGAACATACGAGTCAGAAATGCAAATCAAGCCTTGTTCACTAATATAGAAGCTCTTGGCTGCAGGAACTAGTTCACTCATTTCCTTACGGTACAGTTTTATTTAATATACTGTCCCAAATTTTAAGTCTCCAATTAGAAATCATTTTAAAACAAGTATGAAATCCTAATATCATGGACTAGAACTACGTCCAAAACCAACTTTCATACAGGAGGCTTAAAGGTCACAGACACTAGAGCAGGATATTTCATTAGAAGAATATAACTGTTCCTTTGAAGGTATGAGGTGTAATGTGCTCTCCTATGCTTGGTTCTTAAGGGAACATATCCCAAATAATTGTCTTGGTTCTTTAGCTAATGCATATACTTTCTTATTCATACACATCCTGAAACTGCGTGGACAAAACTTACTATTCACAACCACTTCCAAGATCATGTTTATTGATAAGCTTTTCTTTGAAATGCCAAAAATTATTTAGGTTTCTGTGCATGCTTGCCACATTATGGACGCTGATTTCCTGATCATCTTAGCTACGAAGGACCATACACTGATACATATCTATAATAGTTTACCGCTGTCCAACAATCAACTTTCTTTTTGCTTACATTTCATATGGGAATGGACGAGTGCCATGAGCAGTTAAACTAAAGAAACTAAAAGGCCTAAAAAAGATTCTACTTTGTGATATTTTGTCACAGATTTTTCATTTTAAATAACTGTATGATAACAATTAGGTAGACTTTGCAGAGATTTCAATCAATAAACCAAAGTCTAATATTGAAACACTTGTATTTGGAGAAGAAAGAGGCCATGATCATTGAATTGCAGTTGTCAATTTGACAATGATGGAGAGGCTGGTAAATAAATTTCACTATTCTCTTGTTTTTTTTCCCTCAATTAAGAGCTAATAACAAATGCCTAACTGGATAAAAGCTTTACAAAGTGAAGTTGTTACACGAATCCAAGATTCGAACTTGCAGTCTTGAAATTGTTTTTCAACGTGATACAATAAATAATTACAACGTATTTCTAACGCATAAACAGGTAAGAATAAAAAAAAAAACTGAAATATTTTAAAGACAATAATCCAAAACCCGAATTCTCCACTAAAGAGTGTCGTTCTGATGATTTTCTTTAACAAAAACCAAATTACCAGAGAAAGAACAAAAATATACCAGAAAAACTAATAAAAGCCCAGTTCTGCCGTCGGCACTGATTAAATGACGCCGAATTAGAGCACGAACACGAACAACAAGAAGAAGACGACGGTGAATTATTATTCAAATTCTTTTTCCTTCGGCTGATAAATCGAGGCATATAATTAAGCAAAGGCGAGGAAGACGCCATTTATACAAGGGAGTACGTGATAATGACGAGGCAGATTCTAGAGAGAGAGCCTATCTTTTCGGCGAATTGTTTGAAAATGTTACGTCAGTATCTTCCCCCATTCTTAAGTTTATCCCCTGCAGAAAATACAGTGTGCCCATACTTCCGCCATTGGAGGAAGCATTATTTATTTTTGGACGCATACGTGAATGCTGATTAGCAAGGAAATCAGAGTTAAATGTTTAATTAGGCGGTGAACTTTTCATGTGGCTTATTCATCGAAATTTTAAAATTATCTCGTTTGCCGCTGAATTTCATTCCGTCCACCTCCATCACTCACTCATTTAAAATCGTTAACAAATGCAAAGTCGCACCAATGTGGATGATAGGAAGTTGAGTTGGTCGGTTAAATGCTTCAAAACAATCTCTCCCTCGCCAACTCATCACCAAATAAGCAAAGGCGCATCTTAAACATAAGACTGTGAAGGCAACATGGCCAAACCCTTATTCTAAGGCTGTCAATAGATTGTATTTTGATTCGAATCCGATGAAATTAATGAAAGATGGATTTATGGATCTCAGTCAGATAAGAAAGAAAGGAAAAACGATCAATTTAATAAATTATAAATAATTATTTATATAATAATAAAATACACTAAAATCGAATCAAATGTACAATACACTATAGCAAAACTAAAGGTACAATGTACTACAACCAAATCAATGAATTCTTATCCCACATTGAAAGTTTATAATAAAATATTTGAAGATGCCCTCTATAAATATGTGAGTCAATAAATGGGTAAGCAACTTTTTCTGCCTTTTAATCCAATTGGCTAGAAGTTGAAAAATTTATAATTATTAAACTCGTTTAACAATTGAAAAAATTGGAAAAATAAAATAAAATTAATTCCAACATCTATTTTTCTCTAATTTCTTTAATTTCGAGTTGGATATCCGATAATATAGCAAATCAAATATGAATTTAACAATCAAATATCCATTGGATTATTGGATTTGATTGAATATTATTCTTATCGGATCGATTGGATATATGTCGATTCGGTCAACATTCGATCAATTTACAGTCATACCTTATCCTATTGAAATGAAATTTCCCCCAAATCAAATCCCCAAGGCGTGAATCCGTTTTTCTCAAATCCACCTCAACAACCCGAAGCCCCAAATCTATCCAATTGGGACGGTAAAGATCCAAAAACCCGATAGGCAGCATATAGTAATCAAGAGTATGTTACTACACAACCGTGATTTGAAGTAAGTTAAAGGTAAATGTTCGTTCGCTGACTTGTGAGTGAACGTAACATACGTTACGTAATATCCATGCGAGAGTGTTGTGTTTTGAAAATTTAAGAAGTAAGGGTCCATTTGATTGCAAATGTGAAAAATTTGTGGAAAGAAAATGAATTACAGAGAATTGAATTGTCTAGAAATTATTTTACTGGAAATTATAATTAATTGTGTTTGATTGATATAATTTTTCACCTAGTTCGTTTGACTTTGTTTTTCATGAAAGTTGTCAATTGAATGGATAAAATTTATTAGAATTGGTTTGGATTGTCAAAAAGTAAAAAATAAAAAAATAAAATTCGATTTTTTTTATTTTCGTTTGGCTTTGTTTTTCATGCAATTTTTTTTTTTTTTTGTTTGGCTTTGTTTTTGATGGAAATTGTTAATTAAATTTATATTTTTTTTTTTTTTTATCATTGAGTTTGGAATTTGTTGTCATTGCTGAAAAAAATTAAAATAAAATATAATTAGAAACCATTTTCCTACCAAAAAGGTGGGAAGATGAATTCAAGCAAAACAAAGAAAATGTCACGGTGTGAAGAAAATGTGGAAATCCAATTCCAAAAAAAATTATTCCCATCAAACAAGCAAATTAAATTGGTGGAAGATGGAATTTGAATTTCTAGTTCCATGGAAAATTTTCCATGTCAAACACAGCCTAAGTAAATGGAAGATCTTGTTAGGAGGAAATATATGTAAAAAATTATTTTGTTACTGATTGCTGTAGATGCATATGATTTGTAAAAAAAAAAAAAAACATTTAATAGCAATAGACTAGTAGATGCAGAGATTAAATTTTCCCTTTTAGGAAAAAGTAGACTCACTTCTTCATATTTTCTCCTTATGATAGAAATGATTGCCAGGTTTTGTGAGTGCCTGCATTGTATGGTTGATACGGGAGGAATTGAATTTCTATTTGACGCTATCATGCTACTATGAATGATTTCTGCAGCACTACATTATGCATAGTTTGTAATTCCAAAATTGAGAACTAATGTTCAACAAATGCATACTTTAGATCTTCTATTTACTTATTAGTCCAATCCAATTTCAATCCCATCAGTTACATGTTTAGCATATTCGTTGTCGACTGGTTCGGACTCAAGATCGTGGTCGGAATCTGCGAAGTCCGGACACAGGCACACATCAAGGAACAAGACATGCAAATGATCGAACTTTATACCAAAATTGAGTCAAAATATGAGGATGACGCTTTAACACTGTATATTATATAGATGTTGTAACACTTTAATCGATATTACTACTCTACTACACAATTTAAGAACTTCATTTAACGTATTTCTTTCACCTCAAAAATAACAATGAAAGACAATACAGACAACTAGATTACAAGAGGTAATCAGTTACAAAATGTAACAACAAGGTGAACAGGACATATGGTATGTAATTAACTAAATGAAACCAATGTTGTTGGAACAAATACATCATCAACTCCAGCATCCCTCGCTATAGACGGTCGAAGTTGCTTAAATGGCCATTACGAAGACAGATTATGCGTAATGGGGAACAAGAAAATACTGCAGCATCCATCTACACGTCAACGGCTCTGCTGTCAGTGTAATGAAATGAAATGGGCATTGCTTCTCCACTCTTTAGTTTGGCTCGTCGGGTGATCAACAATGATTGGGTAATTGATATTCTTGATTTGGGGTTTAGGGTTTCGAATGTCTCTTGAAAGGTTGAAGCAGATTTGGGGATTCCCTCCTTTCGCTTTTCTCTAGTTTGTTGCTCTGATGGTAATTCTATTAAATCAAAGCGCGATTCGAATTATATTCTGAAAGGCGTGTTTGACAGTGATGAATTGGAGCTGAGTTGGCAATTAAGTTCATATTTGGAAACGTTCAACTGGCTACATCATTTTTTCATCCGTCACGTCAACACGTCTATTAACAAATTTCAGCCAATGAGTAATGGGCAGTAACGGAATGAAGTTCAGTGGTCAATGGGACAATTTTGAAAGTTCGGTGTATAAACATTAATATGGTACACAACTCGGTGACTAATGAAACATTTAACTTCACGTAGACAAAAAACTAAAGTCGCTCGACCCATGCTGTTTTCACCCAATTTGAAAACGCGATTTTAATATCCCAAAAGAGGAGTAAAATATACCTGACAGGAGTGCCGAGTAGGCCCCACCTAATAATACGTCCAGGTCATTCCACATCAGAAAAAACTCTATTTCCACTCTATATTCTTCATACTACCACACCACTGTACAACGTACTGAAGCGATAATTTAATCTGGAATTACATCTTTTGGTCACAATATCCAGCTAAAAGTCATCGTTTGAAGAATCTGAAAGCTCAACATCAAGAACGAGGAAAGCGCTTGTACTTTCGTAAATCAGAAACCTTAGCTCTTCAAGCTCAGAGAGAAAATGGCCGAGACAAAGGATCGTGAGAACTTCGTTTACATCGCTAAGCTTGCCGAGCAAGCTGAACGCTATGATGGTACGCCGCTTATCACTTTTAATTTCTGTCAATTTTTCATAGATCCGAACGTTTGATGGTCTTCTTTTGAGATTGCTATCCAAGGGTTAATTTTGAGATTCACGTTGTGTATCGGTAGTAAATTTATGTATGTCGTATCATTAGTCGAATGCTGTTATTTGAAATTAAAATAGCATGTTTTGTTGATCAATTTTCATTGTTTTTTTTTTCTTTTTTTTAAATGAGCGGCTTGCTCTTCTTAATACAAATCAAATAAAACTAACTAAACCTTTTTTTTTTTTTTCTTCTTTTCGAACTTCATGTAATCTAAAACAACATTGGAAGATTTAAAGTCAAAGTGTGGGGAGAAGAACCTCCTAAATTAGGAATGCCCAGTTTATCCATTCGCAAAGCTCCTCTTAACTGATGATGAAATTGCGATATAATCCATCCAGATCTACGAAACACCAGACGCTCCCAGCTTCGACAGGATATCAGCTACTGAATTACCTTCGCGATGTTTGTGCTGAACTCTACATGAGATTATAGAAATAGGTATTGTATTTCTTCCCAGTAATCTTCTAAATACCAAATACCACAAACCTTCCTCCTTAGCCAATTAACGATAATCAATGAGTCTAGCTCCACTTCAAGTCGGTTAATCCCCATCTTTTTAGCATGTCGGAGTCCATATAATAATGCCAGTAGTTCAGCACCATTATTGGAACCCTCACCAAGATTCTCAGCAAAGACCATGACAATATCACCTTTCTCATTCCGAATAATACCTCCAGCACCACAAATTCCAGGATTTCCCCGGCAACATCCATCAGTATTGAGTTTGTACCACCCCTGCATTGGTCGTTGCCATCTCACTATAATTTTTTTTTCCCTTTTAATCAGCTTTATTAGTATATTAAGTTCCCTCAACACCGATTCATCTCTTCTGCTTAACGTTCTCGCTTCTTTTAGTTTTAACCCCGCCCAAGAGATCCAAACTTTTATCTTTCTCCAAGTAGCTTCTATAGATTCCATCTTTCCTTCCATCTTGGCTGAACATCGCCACATCCATAAATGCCAGCAAATTATACTAGGAATAATACATACCAAAGTACTTTTATGTGATGTTTGTTTTGTTCTTCGGAACCAAATTTCTACACGCTCTCTCCATCCTCGAGTCTGAATGCATCGAATTCCTAGTAAGGTTGAACATTTCTGCCAAATTTGTTGAGCCACATTCTCCAAGGCCAAGACATGATTTTGATCCTCATATCTTCCTGCAAGCAACACTTACACTCTGATATAATGGGGATACCTGCCTTTCGGATTTTGTCATCTACCGAGAGACCTCCTTTCATGGTCAACCACATATTTAACGAAATCTTCTTTGGTAGAGTTGGGTGCTAAATCCATTCATGCCACTGTGATATCTACCCCTGACGTCTCGTAGCTTCCCAAGCACTTTTTGCAGAATATTTTCCATCCAAGCTTTCAGTCCAAATTAGTCTATCTTTGTCTGTCTCGATTTTTTCTAGTTTAGCAAGAACCTCTCCCGCTTGATCTCTCCCAATTAGCTCCTCTATCAGATTTTCATTCCAATATTGTCATTTTTAAGATCTTTGATCAAAATTTTAGGCTGTTCAACCAATAGCATCCGATCTCCCAAAGGATCCATATTTGACCATCTATCCCACCAAAATGATACACCACCTTCATTCACTTGCCATCTAGATCGTTTAAGAACATCGGGATGCAACTCATAACCATCTTCCAGAATCTTGATCCCTTAGTAGCATCCACCTGAGATATGTGTTTGTCCTTGGTATATTTTGCCTTAAAATTTTTTGACCAAAGAGATGTTTCAATCAAAATTTTCCCGGCAAATTTCACGAGTAAGGATAATCACACTTCATGAAGATTACGAAGCCCAACTCCTTCTTTAACAGGCATACAAACTTTGTCCCATGCTATCCATTTCCTCTTAGGCTTTCCATCCGCGTAGCCCCAGAAGTAATCACTAAAGATTCTGTTGATAACTTTTATAACTGAAGTTGGCACTTTAATGCAAGAAAATAAATGTAGAGGCATGCTAGTAAGGACATGCCTCAAAAGCAGAAGCCTGGTCCCCTTAGATAACACCCTACTTTGCCAACCTGCTAATCTCATACGAATTTTCCTGTAGGAACCCCTAAATATTTGAAGGGGAATTTACCTTATGTGAATCCAGTGAGTAGTAACACACTGTCTTACTAGATCACAAATCTTGGAGGAGAAACCAAATGACTTCAATACGTGGATAAGAAAGTCCCAATCAATACTATCATATGCTTTGGCGATATCCACTTTCAGGACTACATTTCCACCCCTTGTCGGCTTGTGAAGGTTATGAATCATCTCTTGAGACAGAGTAATATTATCAAAGATACTTCTCCCCGGAATAAAAGCACTTTGCTCCATAGAAATAATTCTTGGTAATATTAAAGCTATTCTCTTTACCAGAATTTTCGACCAGACCTTATATATTACTAAACATAAACTTATTGGCCTGAACTTGTCATAACTCGAAGGGGAATCTGTCTTAGGAATTAGAACCACATAAAAGGAAGAGTAGAATCTTGGGATATCCGTACCTCGAAAAAAATTGCACACTGCCTCCACGACATCCTCACCCACTATATCCCAACAAGATTTATAGAATCTTGAGCCAAATCCATCAGGACCAGGACTACTGTCTGTTGGGATAAAAAAAACATTTTTGACCTCCTGGGGAGTAGGTAACCTCCCAATTTCCTCGTTCTCTGCCTCTGAAATAGTGTGTTGAATCCAAGCTGGTAGGTCTGGTTGGTCTCTCCTGGGTGTAGCTCCTAAGAAATTTTGAAAATAATCAATAGTTGCGTGATGGATTGCCTCATGATTTTCAAGCACCGTACCATCCCTTAGTCTCATCTCCTTGACCCTGTAAAAGGTCCTGCCATTAAATTGCTTAAAAAAACTGATTACTGACTTCACCTTTCTCAATCCACCTCTGCTTTGCTATTTGTGCTAGGCGCATTCCTTCTCTCTTCTCCCACGTGTCAAGTTCTACTTTTGTAGCTAAGTAGGTATACTGGATCTCCTCCGAGTGAGCCACTTGTAGGCTAGCATCCAACTCTTCTAACTCTTTTTCTAGCCGCTGAATGTGTTCCTGCGTCCACCTAAACATCTCTTTGTTCCATATACGTAGTGCAATCCTCAACCTTTTTAGTTTTCCCGCTAGGCGCCATAAACCACTTTCATCTAAGTTCCCTTCCCATATCTTTAACACACAATCCTTAAAGCTCTCATGTGTAGTCCACATTTGTTGGAATTTAAACGGTGTATGGCCACAATGAACCATATTAGTTTGTAGCCAGATAAGCATTGGCGCATGGTCTGACGGGGTACGAGCTAAATACCTCATATGAAGATTTGGGAATTTCTCCAATCAATTATAATCATAAAATAATCTATCCAATTTTGCCTAACTCCTAGTCCAGCCTGTTTGACCATTACACCAGGAATAAGGTTCCCCACTGTCTGGCGGTATTTCCATCAACCCACAATTTTTTGATTTCTTTTTATCTTTCTTGAGAAATACCGGTGGCTGCTTTTAGCTTCTTCTTGTGTCAAGCGCTATGATTTTGAATTTTTTGCCATAGAGGAATGAGTTCTTGTTTTCGAGCATCAGATTTAAAATTATTACCCCTTTTGTGTGTATAATTGATCATTGATATATCTAATCTCACTTTAATTTACCTGCTTAAAGAACATTTTTTCAGTTTGGCATTTCAATGAATTCTTGTTCTATTTTTATGCTTGTAGAAATGGTGGATGCAATGAAAAATGTAGCAAAGCTTGATGTTGAATTGACAATTGAAGAGCGGAACTTGTTGTCAGTTGGGTATAAGAATGTTATTGGAGCTCGTAGGGCTTCATGGAGGATTTTTTCATCACTTGAGCAAAAAGAAGCGGGGAGAGGGAATGAGCAGAACGTGAAGAGAATTCAAGAGTACAGACAAAAGGTTGAATCAGAATTGTCCACTATTTGTGGTGATATTATGACTGTGATTGATGAGCATTTGATTCCTTCCTCGTCAGGCAGTGAATCCACTGTGTTTTTCTACAAAATGTGGGTATTTTTATTGAAATTTATCTGCATTTTGTGGCTTTTTGTGTTTGGATGTTTTATGCAAATTATGGTTTAAATTAGGGATCTGATATTGAATTTTGTTTTAGGAAAGGGGATTACTACCGATACCTTGCCGAGTTTAAGACGGGCAATGATAGAAAGGAGGTAGCTGACGAATCAATGAAGGCATACCAGGTATGTCCTTTTTTTTTTGTTGGGGGGGGGCTGCACGTTCATTATTTTATCTCTTTATATTTTGTTCACTTAAGTGCTGGTTCATGTCAGTGCTCCTCGCTTCTCTTAATTGGTTCATATAATTGTACAATAATGACTTTGACAAGCATCCGTCTGTTGCAAATGCAAAAGTATGTGTTTAGATGTGGGTCTTTTTGGTTTTAACTTGGTGAGTTTATCATCCTTGACCCTCATCAGATGGAGTTCAACTTTGAATACTGAAGTGATCAATGAGAAGTAGATTGACTAACATAACTATTTTGATGAAAAATAGTTTTGGATCGAAGAGCCCTTAAATGACATGTCTATTGTTCCTATGTGTGTGATTACATTTTGGAATGCAGGCCAAAGCTATTTCTTCATTGCCTAGGATGATATCATTGATAATTGATGCTGGAGATTATTTTCTAATTTTTTTTCATTGATTAGCAGGCAGCCACTACTGCAGCAGAGTCTGATTTATCACCTACTCATCCCATTCGATTGGGTCTGGCATTAAACTTCTCTGTCTTCTATTATGAAATCATGAACTCTCCAGAAAGGTATATTATAGTTATGTGAGGTGATCTTTCTGCTCTTTGGGAAATTTGTGTTTAGCTATCTAACGTCTTGTGTTACAGAGCTTGCCACCTTGCTAAGCAGGCATTTGATGAAGCTATATCAGAGCTGGATACATTGAGTGAGGAATCTTACAAAGATAGTACATTAATCATGCAGCTCCTGAGGGACAACCTTACTCTATGGACCACTGACATCCCAGAGGATGGAGGTGATTTCATGTTTTTTTTTTGCTGAATTTGATTACTTTTTACCTCTTAGACGAAGTTTCTATAGCCTGATTTTACTCCTTTCTGTGAAATCATGATTTCTACATCATACTTTTTGTTGATTGGAATTTTATGTTTGGGATATGTGCATGATGTAAAATCAGGCACTTCCGGAATATTAGTGACGAACCTGTAACCAGTTCACACAAAGAATTTGTTGCATTCACTTATGAATTCGATGTAGCTAGTGAAATTTTGTTTATCATTAATTGATTTGAGGAAGAAGGAAAATTTACCATAAAAGGATATGAATTGCGATATCTTCTGGTAGACTCTTTTAAATTGATACAGGTAAGAAGGAATTCTGTTAATAAAATTGATTAATTAATTCAAGAAAGAAGAAATTATTTTTATAATGAAATTGATTATAAAGTGATTATTTTTAACTGATTAATTGATTTGGAGAAGGAACTCTACTCCGACCTGTTTCTCTCGCGGTTTTGTCTTTTTACATGTCCTTTTTTATTAGTTCCCTCCTTTATGCTTTTGGTGGGAAAGGGGGATGAGAACCACCATGCCTTCTGGTACTTGATGAATTGCATGTAAATAGTTGGTTGAAAATCTAGAATTTTGACATTACATCTTTCTCAATACTTGATGAATTTCTCAAGAGGAGGTCGAAATTTTACATTTGCTCATTACATTTTGAATACTCTTATTCTCAGTTGTTTTATAGGGGTGCTTTTCACAATTCTCTTTAAATCTTTGTTCATTGCTCCCCTTAGTGCTAGCTTTAGTAACGAGTTCTTTGTTTTATGTCAGAAGAAGGCCAAAAGGCAGATGCGTCTACAAAAACTGGCGACCGTGATGAAGAGGTGGGGTGTCTACTTTCTTTCTTACACATGGATTCTTCACTCTTTTAGTTTATTATGTCACAGAATTAATTTTAAACCACTGTTGTTCTTTGCAGTAAATAAGACTGGCTGCAATTCCATTGGATATTTTTCTGGGAAGAAGCTGCTTCGTGCTTAACTATGGGGGACTACCTCCTGAATTCTAGATTACTTTTTCCTAGTTCGAAGTTGCAGACCAGAGTACCATGATTTACTTCATATTGTCTGGCTGCCATTGTTGTGATAGTTTATTTGAATACTATGGTTTACTTTATTTTGTTATGTACTAATTGAAAATTTGTCAAGGATTCTTCAAGCTCTTCAATTATTATTATTATTATATTTTTTTTTTGCAATTGTGACATCGAAATGGTGCTACCGGTGATCCTCCCCTTGTATTAATGGCATCTTTTAGTGATTATATCTTCTTATATTCTTTCCTTGCCAATCTTAAAATCTCAAACTCATAAACCCAATGAAATATGTTTTAGCTATACTCTAGAAGATATCATGAACCTCATCACAGTGTCGATATTGTTTCAAGAATTTAGCATCATATTCCATGTTTGTTTTATACTAATGTTTGGTGGTCGATCTTTATACTTACCATGAGCCGTTTAAGGTGGTCGATCTATATACATGCTATGAGACATTTAATATAGGCCTTGTTTGATTGGACATATTTTTTCTAGAACTAGAAAAATAAATTCTATTTTCTTGGTTTTGGCTTTTTTGATTGCCAAAATTTTCTAGGGAAAATATCCCCCCACCCCTATTTTTCTCAAATTTGATGAAAAGCTTTTCTCACCAATTTTTTATTTTTTATTTTATTTTTGGCAATGAAAACAAACTTCATAACTAGTTATAATTTTTTTTTTTTTTTTTTTTTAGTTTAATGAGCTTTTATATGTATAACAAAATAAGGAAAAAAGGGTTGATGTAAAATTAATCTAGTTGCGGATCAAGTTGGTTGAGTATGGTC
>CAIGRH010149137.1:0-11707 GCA_903798295.1 Fraxinus nigra | reverse complement strand
GCTTAAAATCTAATTAAAATTGAAAATATGATCGTTATTGGGTTACACCCGTCTAATAAAAGTCAACAATAACGACAATATTTTCAATTTTAATCTGATTTTAATCTCTACCAAACACCCTCTAAGTTAATTACATTTAGCTTTTATTTGATCCCTATTTTTTTTTTAAATATATTTTTTTTTCTTCTTTTCTTTTCGATCATATATTTTTCAATAAAATAATATTACACGTAATCTAAAAACTTCTCCTCCATTTTTAATCACGCATTTTTCATCAATCATAGATGCCCTTAATTTCTCCTCGGAACCAAAATTATTTTTTGTTTACGTCCCTACGCTATGTATCTTTCCTTGACATGAAGCAAATCTGAATTTATTTCTATTTAATGGAATTTACTGCTATCGGCAAAATAACCCTTTTTTTTTATAAAAATAAAATAGAATATAAAAAAGAAGAATTTTTTTTTGAAAAAAAATAGAATAATAAATTGAAGCCTGGCTGTCGGTGGAAGAGAATAAGGTAGTGGGTCAGCCCTTTACCTTCCTCAATTGCTTCATTCCAAATCCAGCCTGTTACTCGTTAAAACTCGAGCATCTTTCTCTCGCACGAACTCATCTCAACCGTCCATTCTCGAATGCCAACCATCACATTATTACTCAATTACCAAATCTACCCCCAGCCCACCCCCAACATCACATATTCATTATTGATGTCATTTTCCCTTCTCTAAGCTGAAAGAGAGTCTTGATCTAACGCTCTATATTCCCTTGCATTGCACCCAAAGAAATAGAGGAATTCTACAATTAGATCTCAAAAATGGGTGTCCCCTCTGAGTAAGTTGCACCTTCACTGTCTTTCCCTTTCTCCTTTTTCATGAATTTAATAAGCCCATTCTTCTCATATTTCCCCTGAAGAGTTCTACTTGCTAATTTGTGGGTTTTTTTTTTCCTTTTTGTTTATCGAAATTCTTGCAGCAAAAGAATGGATCTAAAAATTGCTTTTATTGGATGTTTGATGGTGGTCCTGGCTATGGCTGTTATTGCGACCACGGAAGAAATATCATCTACTCCGCCGTTGGTAGTGAAGAAGGTGAAGGGGAAGAAAATGTGCGACAAAGGATGGGAGTGTAAAGGGTTGTCGATTTACTGCTGTAATTTGACGATTACAGATTATTTTCAGACCTATCAGTTTGAGGATCTTTTCGCTAAGAGGAATACACCAGTGGCTCATGCGGTTGGATTCTGGGATTATCACTCATTCATTACTGCTGCTGCGCTCTATCAGCCGATTGGATTTGGGACTACTGGTGGGAAGTTGATGCAGATGAAGGAGGTAGCTGCTTTCCTTGGCCATGTCGGCAGCAAAACTACCTGTAAGTGGTTACTAATCATCCTTCTTTGGTGGGTTTATCGATAGAGTTGTGAATTGGGTAATGTTCTAGTGGTGCTTAAACCCTAATCGGTTTGAATTTGGGGACATTAAATTTAATTTATGTGTTTTTTGAAGTTGTAACTTTTTTTCGTTCTTGGAGGAGGAATCTCATTGGACCAGCAATGACTATAATCCGAGTTAATAATTCAAGATAGATCATTAGGTTTTTGTTCTATTTTGGTTGATTAATTATGTTTACTTGCTTAGTTCTATTCGTTTTTTAAACCCAAATCGGTTTGAATTTGGGATTCTAGATTTACTCGTGTGTTTTCTGTGACCAGTTGTAATTTTCATGTTCGCTCTTGGAGATTGGAGGTTTTCATTTTACTATTCTATCTCTTTTCGAATTAGTTTGATCTACTCACAAGACTTGTGTTACTAGATGTAGATTTGAAAGGGGCAATTTAACTAAAGAAGCTTGATTAAAAATGCTTTACGGGTTGGTGAGTTTTCATGCCCTTTAAGTCCGTAATCATCAGTATATGACTGCTGGGACAAATGGATATTCAAAATGTTGCCATGTCCTTGGTTATTTTAAAGCATCACTTACCATTACCTTTTCCTGTTTCTTGCCCTTTCCCTCGGTGTCATGGAGCCACCTATTCTCCCACCACCCAAGTGGCCGCTTTTTTTTTTTTCTGAAACTTTCACATCTGATTTCAGTAATTTGAAGAATGTGAGGGATTTTAAGAACTCACCAAAGAAAGAGTGTGTATCAAATAAAGTATATACTTGCTTGAAATCTCACTTATTAGATTCCATTATGATAGTCAAGTTAACTTGCACAAAGTTGATAAAATGGGCAAATGTTTCTTATCTTTAATTTGAAAGGTTTCTAATAGTAATATGTGCGACAGAACATGTAGTAACTTAGAATTCAGCCAACTCGATATTTTTCTTAGATGATTGTAGTAAAAAACTCATTAGTAGCGTCATATAGTCCTTTTATTCCATAAATAGTGGACTTTATGTGCTATATTTGAACTGATCTTTCCTTATCAAATACACTAATTTGTATTTTTAAATTACGATGCAGGCGGTTATGGGGTGGCTACTGGTGGACCACTAGCTTGGGGTCTATGCTACAACAAGGAAATGAGTCCAAGCCAATCTTATTGTGATGACTTCTATAAATACACCTACCCATGCGCTCCTGGAGCCGAATACTATGGTCGTGGTGCTTTGCCAATCTACTGGTACTTACTATTTTTTTTATCGAGTTTTCCTATGCTTTTCAATGGCCTTATATTTATCGTTTCCTTGCCTTCAGTCTCCCTGGAAATATTAATGGAGATTGTGCAAAGTCTATATTTAGGTTTATTGCATTATATTTCCTTTCATGTAAGATTAAAAAGAAACAGGTTCGTCTGATTTTTCCATTACAATTGAGTAATTCAAGTCCGATGATCATTTTAAAATCTGCACTCCTTTCTAACTTGGACCTTCTTTATCCCCTTTTCTTCGTATATGCAAGGTTATGGATTCCTTTATCTAGCATATTCATATTTTTGTCTTGAAGTTATAAAATTGTTAAATATTTGTTGAGTTTGGCTATCAAGGTCAGAATACAAGTTTTTTTGGGATTTGTCTAGGAACTACAATTATGGAGCCACAGGAGAAGCCCTCAAGGTCGATTTGTTGAACCATCCTGAATACATTGAACAAAATGCCACCCTTGCTTTCCAGGCTGCAATTTGGAGGTGGATGACGCCTATAAAGAAAGGACAACCTTCGGCTCATGATGCCTTCGTTGGCAACTGGAAACCTACCAAAAACGACACCTTGGCTAAACGGTTTCCAGGTTTTGGCACCACAATGAATATTTTGTACGGTGACAATGTTTGCGGTCAAGGTGATGTCGACTCCATGAACAACATCGTGTCCCATTACCAGTATTACCTGGACTTGGTAGGCGTCGGCCGAGAGGAGGCAGGACCCCATGAAGTTCTCACCTGTGCTGAACAGCTTCCTTTTAACCCTGCTGCTCCAAAATCAGCATCATCTTCTTGAAGTGTTACAGGGTATAATCTGCAGTGTTATGGCATTTCTTTATAGAATAACATGTAATAAAAGAGCAATATTTGCCATGAGATTATGTTTCCCCTGTGATTGTGTGAGTATCAGTTAGATTATGTTTCCCCTGTGATCGTCTTCTTGTCTTAATTTGTTGTCTGTTGCATAGATTTTTTGAATCCAATCTTTTCTATAGCTTGTGTATTATGTAAGTATGTGATTTGCAATATTGTAATTTCCTGTTCCAAGTTCTATACACTTAAAACTCCCAGTTATACGGGCATAAAATATTCCATTTATACATTTATATAATAATTTCTTGGCCTTTATTTTAAATAAATTTGGACTGTTTGTATGAATTCTTTTCGTCCTTCTATTGGTATGATCATTACATAGAAATTTGGTAATGCAACTGGTATTTCACAGAAGCCTCTTCGAGTTGATAAAAATTCTAACCAGTTTCAATAATGTTAATCGAGTGCATTTTTCTCCAATCCATTAACTTGCAATAATATGTGTAGCTTCTCCTAATTTAAATTGTCTCAAAGTGATTTTTTGAAATATTTTCACACATTTTTTAATTGTAGCATGCCTACACACAGAGACTAAAAAAATCATATTTTTCACCAAATATGATTTGAAATTCTTATGGTAAATTATCAATATCGATTGTTTAGTATCCACTTAACTAACGTCCTTTGCACGTGCATAATTTAGCTGTATTTATATTTCATAATTTAGAAAGTTTCACCTTTTTATTAATTTGTTTTTATAGAATTTTCAATTCAACATCAGTTGAGCATTATCAAATGATAACCATTCGGGTCGAGTTTATTTTGCTTTAGTTTCTAACTCAGCCCCAATGGACTAGGATTGAATTGAGCAAATTTCGGAAAAGATGTAGCTATAACATAATTCATTAAATTAGATGCACATAAAAGCACATGAATTAAGAACACATCAATGCCATATTGCAACATGCCAACAGGCTCAAAAACAAACCACAGAGAGGAATCACAGCAGCCGAATCCAATCCTACATGTCTCAACTTAGGGAAAAAAATGAAAAAATAATTGTGGCCCGACTAATAAAATTCACGCATAAACTAATCCAAACCCTGCAAAACACGCAGCAATCCAAACATTACAAGTATCCAAATTTATTGGCGCTAAACCTCTAGAGCAGGGGCAGTTGACTTCAAGAGAGGCTGCATGGCCTTGACGACAATGCTCATATTTGGTCGAAACTCAGCTTCATACTGCACACATAATGCTGCAACAGCAGCCAACTGCAATCAACAAAGACAGTACAATCAGTGTTAGAACAATTACGACTAATTCTTTGTGTCTGCATGTGGGGTGGTGGGGTAGGGGATGCACCTTGGCAACTCCCTTTGGTGGATACTCTCCCTTAAGCTTTGGATCTACACATTGTTTAACTTTGTCCTCACTCAGTCTTGGAGTGGCCTGATACAAAGATGGTACAGGACAATCAGACAAAATGTAGAAAATGGATACCATAAGCAATTATAAAAAAAAGACAAATCCGAATTTCAAATAAAGACTTGAGAAAGCAGGCAAAGTAGTCGGCTCACCCATGTAACAAGACTCTGTTGTCCACGAGGCATAGTATGATCAACAGGCTTCCTTCCTGTCAGAAGCTCAAGCAGAACCACCCCAAAGCTATACACATCACTCTTCTGTGTCAACTGACCCGTCATTGCATATCTGCTCACAATAGAACTTAGAAAATAAAGAAATTCACGATCTAAATTCTACTCCTATATAAAGGAATAGACGGAATTTAATGTGTACGGTCTAATGTTGCCTTAAAAAAAAGGCAATCACTTGGGAGGCCACTCATGATTGAGAACATGTTCTAAATAGTACACATTACTATGGAGCTGCTTGTGTACTTTATCCATTGCATAACTAATATACCCTGATTTATTGGTGTTGGACGTTGATGTGGTTATAATCTCTCTAACACATCTGCTCATAGGAGATATAAGTACATGGTTTCCAATTCAAATTATATGTTCGATAGCATGTCAATCTGTTTAAATTTTTTAGAAGCAAAGACGGTAAAAATTGTGATTATTGGGTTCAGTACTTGTATAAGTGAACGTAAGCAGGCTTTCATCTGTTAACATAATTACCAAAAAGCAAGAACATAGTGTCCCGTGTGCCTTGAGAAAGAAATCAACTAAGTTATATTAATGGAAGCATCTAATAACAGAAGGAAGAGGTAAAGGGCATTACTCTGGTGCATGATAACCAAATGTTCCCAGAACTCGAGTAGAATGAAGTCGAGCAGCCATGTCAGGAGCTTGATTTGAAAGATTAAAATCTGCAATTTTGGCTTTATAGTCTTCAAAGAGAAGTACATTGCTGGATCTGATATCTCTGTGTATTATTGAAGACTGCACCTTCTCATGCAAATATTCCAGCCCCCTCGCGGCATCAACAGCAATCCTAACCCTTTGCATCCAGTCAAGTACAGGACCAGGCTGTGCACCTTGTACTCCTTTCCTTCCTGAAGTTGCAAATAGGATCAGAAAATAACCTTTCCACAGTCCCTCAAAAATCTAGTTAGAAGGCAAAATTATTCTACATACCATGTAAAATGTCATGTAGAGATCCCATAGTTGCAAACTCATAAGCTAAGACACGAATATTGCCTTCTACACAGTAGCCAAACAACTCTACAAGATTTTCATGCTTCAATCTTGACACCATGGAAACCTTAATAAAGGAAAAAGTCAATATACAAGAGAAGGGGAATGAATTGTGTATATCGGGAGAATACAAAGGACTGCATCAAACATGAAGATGGTGTACCTGAGTCAAGAACTCCAAATTTGAATCTGGCTCAGATGACACATCAAGCTTCTTGACTGCCACCTCCTTGCCATCATTTAACTGTGCTAAGTATACTCTTCCATAAGATCCTTCACCGATTAATGCCTTTGTTCCAAAATTGTCAGTTTTCTCTTTCAGTTCCTCAAGAGACAGCGCAGGCACCTCAATAACAGGTGCTGCCTTCTGAATTTCAGGCTTCACAGGAGCTGGCGCCTTAGGGCCTCTTTGATGCCCTATTTTGCACACATTTATAACGTGAAAGTAACTATAATAACTTTGAAACAAAGCCCATGAACATCACTGGAACCAACAATTAACTGAGATGATATGATATGGATGGTGTAGATTTGATATGGGTGAGTGAACAATATAGATGATATATACAAAAACTTTCTAAAAATTTTACTGTATTTTAAAGTAACGGCCACATATTAGGTAAAAGAAAACATACAATATATGCAGAAAGAAAATATGAATACATTGATCATCTGAAATTCTAATTACCTAATGACCAGAAGTATCAAGAAATAGGAACTGATTATAAAAGAACTAAGAAGTACAAACTCTTTCAAGAAGGCCACATTTCTATGTCTGATACTCCAATCCAAATAATCTCCAGATTTCCTTGTGCACAGTACACCTTCCTGACACCTTTAAATGCATGCATATTTGAAATGAAATGTTCATTTTCAGACACTTCTCCAATACTCAGAAAAGGGAACACAGAAAAATCGTGTATATGAAGTAAAAAAGGTAATTAGTTTTGAGGTCATAAAAAAGTAGGAATAACAAGGACCATGTAGTTTTGGTCTATCCCTTACTCATCATACTTATTCTACTGAGATCACATCAATCCATGGACAAGAACGTTTTTCCTTACAAACAGAACATGCCCCAACTACCTAAATCAGTATTCCGTTAGTTTATCACAATCGGTTCCATCTTCACTGTTGGCATACATTCTCATATCTTAACTTATCTATTTTAGCATGACCAAACATCCACCTTACCGTCTTAATTTCCAAAAAGTTCTTTTTATGGACATTAATAGACCAACATTCAGTACCGTAACATTCTATTAATGCAATATTGGCCAACTGTTTTCCTCATCTTCATCCTCTTCATAGCTTACCTACCTTTCATCATCATATAACGAGAAAAAGAACACGTTCAAAGTTTGTCAACCATCGTAAAGATTGTTGGTATCATTCTTCATTTGATTTCCCTTTCCCCTTAATTCAAGAAAAGGTACAGTATTTATGAAGAGCACTAGAGAGCGAGAAACTTATATGGGGTATTTCTTTACAACGTTATACATTCCTCCACGATGCCATGCAGTCTTTTCACACGATACTTTCTCAAAGCCAAAACAAAAGTAATTACAGTTGGACACACTCAATTCCATTCCATGATGTGTGCCCACCTTTATTTCCATTCACCATATCATAAAATTAATAAGAAACATGTAACGTAGTCAACATGCTCAATGCTTTTCTTAGTACACTATTGAAGTCTCAATACCTTCCAGACAAACTTAAAAGACAATTAAAGTGAATGACCAACCATAGGCTACGATACATTATTCTCTTATGTTTAGCACTCATGATAAAAACTCACTGCATAGGAAATCACTTGAAATTTCTATTACGTCCACAAATACTTCATCCATTGTGATGCATCATAAATAATCCGTCAGATTTTCCTAGTTCCAAATAATTGTCTAAAGGTCTAAAGGAGCACCAGTTCATATCATCACAACCGCAGAAACTTGAATAGACAGTGTTAAAGATTCAAACCACTTTTTCCAAGATGTAAATAACAGAAAGACCGAAAATAAATCACTTGATTAGCACCTACATTGTAACGACTGAGTATGTGTCCAAGCCATTAACTCATACATACTAATTGGTATCAAAATTCAACTTAAGCTCTCATAAGGCAGAGGTCATGGGTTCGATCCCTTGGAACACATACATAAGCTTTAAATTACATTGAACGTACCATCAGCATGATTGTTTGGACTCTTAAGGATCTCATCATTTGATTGGTAAGGCTCCTCAACAAGGCAGGTACAACACAGCCACCTACGCATCCTTGCTCTCTTCCTCAGTACAGATACTCTTTATTATTTGTATTTTCCAGGTGCACAAATTAACCACAAGAAGGTGCATGTGCCTGCATAAAAATCAGTCAATGTGAAAAAAGCACAAAAAAGATGCTAGCAGAAGATATACATGTCACTCAGGCAGTCCCCACTTCAAACACAAAATAAAAATAAATAGTAAACATTCATGAACTACAAGAATTACATCTGACATATCAAATTATCGCAAAAAAACTAAATCAAAAAAAATAAAAGCATTTATGTTGCATTTAAACATCCCATCATAGAAAAGAAATTTGCATGCAAGGATCCTGTGGCCATTTAACAATCTTAAATATAATTCTTATCACTACAACATGCTGTTTGAGATAAACATCATTCATCCCCAACAAGAAAATTAATTTAATAATAACAGTAATCCCTAAAAAATGAACATTTGATCAAGACTTATACATAAAAGGAGAGATCCAAGAACCAGACTACGTAAACTTCGTTAAAACAATAACTCAATACCAAGAAGCTGAATAGTTGATCAAAACATAATTTGAAAAAGAGGGATCCAAGAAAGAGACTAAGTAATACGAACAGAGAGAGAAACTAATAAAAGGTTCAAATTCAAATAATGAAAAAGCAAAAACTGAAAATAACAACAACAGAAGAAGAACTCACAAACCGCAATTCATGGGTTTTCTTTATTCCCTTTTACCTCTTTATTCCTCTCCTTTTTCCGATTACATGGAACTCAAATCAATTATATTACTGTTCTATCAACTCTTTATACGTGCAAATGGGATTTGGGTTATAACGAAAATGGAGAATTTCTCTATATTGTCTTCAGCACGAAGAATTTACGAAGAAATGGATCGGCAAAAAGCATAATTTCTCTCTCCCTACCCTTTTGAATGTGTTTGGTATAAAGAGGAAAGTTCCAAGGGTAGAGAATATAAAAGTGTCCAAATTGTTGAGAACTGATTTAAAAAATGAATAATATTATTTGCAATTACTAATTATCGCAATGTATACTTTTGACGATTAATAATTTATTACATGAGATAATAAAAAACTATCATATATGCACGTATGATAATTACGACAGTAAGCGATTACAAATAATGTTACTCTTTTAAAAATATTTATTTATCTACCAATTGTCATTTTCAAAATCTTTTCTAAGTCATTTCAATCTAATCGAGTCAACTATTTTTGAAAATAAGTACTAAAAGTTGACTATGAAAGCTCAATCACTTGATTCAATTTTATTTTTTCTTTTTGACTGATTCCAATTTGAAGTCTCATAAAGATAATAATCGACAAGTTACTAGTAAATACTACTTGTAATCTCTTAATTAGAAGCAAATATTAGTTTTGATTTTGAAATAATTATCAATTTAATTGTATATCATATCAATTTACGCGTCTCGTAAATCTTATAAAATGACGATATCCGAGGATAAACCTATGGTTTGACGCCCTAAACTTATTGTTTTAGCGTGCAATTGGTTCAATTCATCATATTCCGTTAATTTGACTATTAAAAGGTTAAATTTTTTTTTATTAAAAGGCTATTGTACCCTTTATGCAAACGTATGTGGTGCAGCTCTTTAGCTCTCCTATCTAGACTCGATACACTTCGCGTGCTAGTTCCTTTTCTGCCCCACGAGAATTCTAGTCATAACATTTAGGACTTTGATATAGGTACAAGGATTTAAATCCATGTACCTACCAATAGACACAACAATTGGGGGATTTTTTTTTTTTTCAATATTTTATACATGGGGTCTACTCTATGTGAGTGGGAATTCAAATTTCTGATAAATTTCTGGTAAAATTATTTTGTACTCGAATAATTTCTCTAACATTTAACTTCAATTAAGGAAAAGTTTAGAGAACAACATTACTATGAACGAAATAAAACTATATAATAACTAAGAAGAATGATGTTTGTACAGTGGGCTGTAATTTTTACAGCCCACTAATTAATTAGTGAGGCCCACACTAATTTGAGTATGCTGTAAAAAGGAAACAATACATAACTCATAGTTTTAAAGATTATATTTCATAAATAAGAAATTTATTAAAATATTTCAAAAATCAGGTGGTAAATAAATTTATGAAATATTAAAATATAATATAATATACATTAATTATTTCTATCCATGCCACCTCACCTACCACATCCTATCACCCTACTACACCACCTTCCTTCCACCTCTACACCGAAGACGACTATCAGCTGGCGATCACTCTGACGACTTCTCCGTAGGTCGCCCGCGCGACTATTTCGGCGGCCGCTCCGATGATTCAAAGATTTCTAGAAAATTAAAAATTGAAAATCACATCCCCACTCCCATGGATCCACCTACCACCACCTCATCCATGCCTCCATCTCCTAAAAAATTATCAAAAATAAAATAAAATTGCGTTCAGTGTGACTGTATGTGACTAATTGTGGCCAATTGTGTATTCAATGTGACTAACTGTGACCAAAATTGTGTTGAGTGTGACTGTTTGTGACGATGTCAATCTCAAGTCACAATCAACACAAAAATAGGTCACAATCGGTCACAATCAAACGACTAAGAAGGCAACTAACCTTACCACCAACACAATCCCCACAACTCTAACTACTACTGAAACTCAAACAATTGGGCAAGCCGCCAGCCCCTCCTCCACTACTAATGGTGATTTGTTAATCACAAGGAGTTGTGATTGTGAGATACAAATTACGTATGACTGAATCTTAAATCGTCCATGGTCGTATGTAATAACGAGATACGGATATCGTTATTACGGATAGACCATCACGTGTGACATTTCTTACTTATGAAGTAAGTAGTTGATCTCACAAGTTAGCTTGTTGTGACACTTGAATGAACACGTGAATGTTTTGTTATAGAACAAAACATTGGAGACTCGNCAAGGAGTTGTGATTGTGAGATACAAATTACGTATGACTGAATCTTAAATCGTCCATGGTCGTATGTAATAACGAGATACGGATATCGTTATTACGGATAGACCATCACGTGTGACATTTCTTACTTATGAAGTAAGTAGTTGATCTCACAAGTTAGCTTGTTGTGACACTTGAATGAACACGTGAATGTTTTGTTATAGAACAAAACATTGGAGACTCGCTAAGAGATTCCACATGGAAGACTATCTGTGTGTCAGTGGTTAATCTCTAACGTTCGGTAGTGGAATTGGTCCTTTGACTTGAGGTCATCATAGTGCCTTATATGAGGACAACCATACTTTGGTGATGTCGGATGTTGCTTTGTCAAGAGTCGCTAATAC
>CAIGRH010149128.1:0-12926 GCA_903798295.1 Fraxinus nigra | reverse complement strand
TCCTTTATTTGTTTCGATTAAGGTTAAGATAATTAGAATTAGAACTAATAAATCCTTGTGGGAATGATACTTGGACTCAAAATCAATTTTACTACTTGTTAACGAACCGTACACTTGCAGTGATTTTAATCTGAAATATATTTTCGTGAACACAGTTTTCACTTTTTCGACAATATTTCCATTTTCCACTAAAATATAAGAGAGGTGAATTATATAAATATCTGTGTATCTAAAATAGTCGAATTTTTCAAAATGGTCTTGTGTGCACTAACCTTTGTTTGACGAGTTTTAGAATATGTTTTTTGATATAATCTTTATATTTTGTTGATATAATCTAAAAAGTGAAGGTGATGTCAAATCATCAAAACTCTCGTGTCGTAGACGATACACGTGTTTCAATGACATTACACGATCGTGAATGAAAAGTCATAAATTGATCCAGCTTACATAAATTGATTTCGATTTAATAATCGACTCAACCTAATAAAAAATTGTCTCTAATTTTCGATTAAGAATCAATAACAAAAATTGTCACTTTCCAAAATTGGTGTTTCACTATTACATAGATATCCTCCAATATTCTCAAAAGTTTGAATGAAAAGTGCAAAATAGCTTAGGCCATAAAGTATCTAGTAAAATTTTGTGCATGTTGAATTCTTTAGTTTTCAAGAAAAGATCTTAAAAACACAAAGCATGTTTAACTCTCAAAAAAATAAGGGAATTCTACTTTTAGTACTTAGCATGTACATGTCTAGACCTTTGAGAGACTTATTCTCTCTCTCTCTCTCTCCAAGAAATCCCCCGATCGTAACCTAATCCCTAGCCGTCGCCGATCGCCATCCATGGGCAAGGACGAGTCACCACCCTACTCCACTCCTCTCCCGCTTCCTAAGTCGTCGGTCGCCATCACCACGAGCGCCGGCAAGTCTCTTTCACCCCAACCCTCCTCCACATTTGGCCTCATGCCACCTAATACAGCTATGACGATCACTGGAAGACCCCAAACCGCTGACATTCTAGGTGTTGGCAGCCCTCATTCCGATCACTCACTCACTTCAAACCTAGCACCAAACAATTCTACTTTATTGTCTGCCGATTTCTATGGATATTTAACTACAAAGATGGGTCAATTTCTCAAGGTTCAAAAATCGGATTTGAACCAGTCGGGTATGCATTTAATGACTAATTCTATTGGAGCTCCTAATGTGTTGAATTTGAATAATTCATCCAATTGAGGGTGAAATTAATTTAAATTCGGGACAACTGAGACGAAAATATTATGCTAAGGTCTTAAATGGGTCTCAAGTAAATGACTTGGACCTAGATACCTCTATTTTTGTAGACTTAAATTATATCAAGCCTCTTTATGATAATGGTAGAGTGAAGGTGGTTCCTCCTATAGAAGTGGCAGTTTCTGGTTGTGAAATGTGGAAGACGGCCTTGGTCGGATACTTTGTTGGTAAGAAGTTAGCTTTTCCAATTGTGAACTCCATTGCTCATAAATTGTGGGATAGGTTTGGCCTTAAGGAGGTTCTATCTTCATATGCTGGTTTCTATTTTTTCAAGTTCGATTCTCTTCGCCAAGCTCTTTTAGTTCTTGAAAGAGGACCATGGCAAGGCCTCTTATTCTGAAGTGTTGGCAACCTAATATGACATTGGCCAAGGAAAATCTACGTTGCATTCCTGTTTGGGTAAAGCTTTATAATATTCCTTTTGAGTACTTGACAGTGAAAGGGCTGAGTCATGTAGCTAGTATTGTGGGACGTCCTCTCCATGCAAATGCGATCACTCTCACACGTAAACGTGTCAGCTTTGCGAGTGTTTGTATAGAGATTAATGCTTTGGAGAAGCTAGTAGAGGAGTTTGATTTTCGTTGTGCGAATGGGAATTAGATAGCTATTTGTGCTGAGTTTGAATGAGTCCCCATTAAATGTCGAGAATGTGGGGTATTTGGCCACTCCTACTCGCCTTTAACTAAGCCTAGTGAGAGTAAGCATCAGGAAAAACTTGCCAAGGTTTGGGCTGCTAAGGATAAAGTTGTCCCAAGTGGTCTAGCAAATGAGAAACCACATATCGATGATGATTGGACCTATGTCTCACATATGAAGAAGTCTAAAGGTAGTGTTATTGATACTCGTATTGTTGTTCCTATTAAAGAAGACGCTTTGGTTGATAATTCTAAGGAGGTGCATGGAGAGGTTGATCAACAATCTTTGCATAGTGATCTTAATAAGCAGCTGGTGGTTTTCAAGGTGGCTCATGGATCTTCATCTAGTGATCTTGATAAGCAGTTGTTGATATCGAATTCTGATGTATCTCCTACGTTAGAGTTACAAACGGTGCCTAATGGGGCTTTTGAATTAGGGGAAGATGGAGAAGTGAGTCCAACTCCACTTTCCATTCTAAATGATAATGATAGTGATTCTTCTACTCATCATTCTAACACGTTGGCAACAAAAGCTATAAACTCACTTCAAAAGAAGAAGGAGAATGGGACCGGGAGGGCAAACATAAGAAGGGCAAGAAGCATCACTCCCCTAGGGGATGCAGATAGCGGTAGGCTTATTGAGGTTGTGGTTCTCTCCTTGACTTTATTTATGTTTTTTGGATGCTGGAATGTCAGAGGGCTAAATGACCCCTTGAAACAATCTGACGTAAAGAGCCTTATTTCTTCCTATAGGCTTTATTTTTGTGGGTTGGTGGAAACTAAAGTTAAGGAGAAGAATAAAAACAAGGTGGCGAGTGTCATCTTCCAGTCTTGGAGTGTCCTTACCAATTCTAATTGTTCTCCGCTTGGTAGAATTTGGGTATTTTGGAATCCAAATGATATGGATATTTTGCTTTTAGGTTGCTCAGCTTAAGCTATCCATGTCTGTGTTAATGCATGTAATGGTAAATGGAGTCGTATAGGATCAGTGGTATATGGGGATAATAACCTAGTTAAGCGTGTTGATCTATGGGCTGATTTAGCAGCTATGCATGGAGGATTTACCCACTTGCATTTGTTGGTCATGGGGGACTTCAATTATGTTCTCTCCCCCTTCAAGTGGAAGGTGGTTGTTCTTCTTGACCTGCATGGCAAAATGATCTGTGGAACTGTATGGTAATAGTGGGTTTAGATGATTTGAAGTTTGATGGTTGTTTATATACATGGTCTAATAAGCATGTATCTGATCCTATTCTCAAGAAGCTAGATCATGTCTTGGTAAATTCGAAGTGGAAAGGTGAGTTTCAAGGATCGGAAGCTAATTTTCTTACTGCCGGTGTGTCGGATCACTCTCCTATGGTTGTGAAAATTGCAGAGTTACCACGTAGGAAAATTCCATTTCGTTTATTTGATTATTGGATGGATCACCCAGATTTCTTCCCTTTGGTGTCTCAGATTTGGGGTGAAGCGGTTGTGGGAACTCTTATGTTTTGTTTATGTTCAAAATTGAAGAAGCTGAAGCCCGCTTTGAAATTTTTTGATAATGAACATTTTTCATGTCTACCTGGGAAAGTTACTCAAGTTCGGGCTGACCTAGAGCGGGTTCAACGTTTGATTCAGCATTCACCTTTGGATTCATCTTTACACAGTGAGGAGGCTCAACTACAAAAGGAATTTGGTGAATTGTGTAGGGTTGAGGATGGATTTTTTAGACAAAAAGCTCGTATTAAGTGGCTGAATTTAGGGGATCAGAATACTGCTTTCTTTTTTAAGGCTATGAAAAGTCACTATGGTAAGAGTAAGGTGGTTTTCATTTGTAGAGATGATGATACCATAGTGGAGGAGCCGCAAAAGGTTAGTAACGTTATTGTTGAATATTATCAAAATCTCTATGGACGATAGCCCAGTGGTAAGGGTCTAGATGTAGACTTGCTTAAAAGAGCTCTTCCTAAGAGTATTCCTGATGTGCATATTCAAAGCCTTGATAGAGATGTATCATATGAGGAGATTAAGGAGGTTCTGGCCATATAGTTTTAATTCAGGTTTCTTCAAGAGGGCTTGGAGTATTGTAGGAAATGATGTTCTATGTGCCATCAAGTCTTTCTTTGACTTGGGCGTCTATTGAAGCAAGTTAATGCTACTACTATTACATTAGTCCCTAAGATTCTAAATCCTTCTCAGGTAAAAGACTTTAGGCCTATTTTTTGCTGCAATACTATTTATAAATGTGTTGCTAAGCTTATTGCCAATAGAGTTAAGATGGTACTTCCAGACATTGTTGGACTTCAACAAACTGCTTTTGTTAAAGGGAGACATATTAGTGATAATATCCTCCTTTCCCAAGAGTTGTTGAGGAATTATCATCGCAGAGGAGGATTGCCTAGGTGTGCTCTTAAGGTTGATCTCATGAAAGCCTATGATTCTGTTCGTTGGGATTCTCTCTACGGTTTTAAGGGTGTTTAGTTTTTCGGAGAGGGTTGTTAAGTGGATGAGTGTGTTACTACTACTCGATTTTCGATTTCCATCAATGGAGAGTTGCATGGTTTCTTTGCTCGTGGCCGGTGGGAGAGGATTGAGACAAGGAGATCCTTTATCGCCTTATTTGTCTTTATTGGCAATGGAGGTCTTTTCAGGGTTAATGGGGTTAATGGTTGCTGAACATGAGTTTAAATACCATTGGAGGTGTGAGAAGGAGAAGCTCACCCACTTATGTTTTGATGATGATCTTATGGTAAGATTGGGTCTGTTTCTCTCATTGGAGAGTGCCTTAGTCGTTTCAAAGCACTATCTGGTCTTATTCATAATCCAGATAAAAGTAATCTTTTTACTAGTGGTGTTTCTTTGTATCTCAAGGATCAGTTGCTTGATCTTTTTGGGGTATAAGGAAGGCGTGCTACCAATACGTTATCTTGGTGTTCCACTTATCTCTACCAAATTGCGGGCTTTGATTGTAAGGTGTTGGTTGATCGTATTATAGCTAAGGCTAAAAGTTGGACCTCCCGAGCACTCTCCTATGCATGTAGGCTACAACTTATTAAGTATGTGATGTTTTCTATTCAGATCTATTGGTCTTCGGTATTTATTTTACCTAAGGATGTGATCAAGCATACGTGCTTTCTTGTGGAAAGGTTGTGACCTTGGCACGGATGGTGTTAAAGTGGCTTGGTCAAAGATTTGTATGCCTAAGGAGGAGGGTGGTTTGGGTTTGCGAAACTTGGAGATTTGGAATAATAAAGTTACCATGTTAAAGCACATTTGGTCCCTTTGTACGAATTATGCCTCATCTCTTTGGGTTTCATGGGCATGATGTTACCTACTTAGAGGCAGGAGTATTTGGGAATTGAAATGTCCTGGGGATTGCTCTTGGAGTTGGAGGAAGATTCTTGAACTTCGGAGTATAGGGAGGGACAAAATGCAATTCAGTATCGATATTGGTAGACTTGTTTCGCTTTGGTTTGATAATTGGCATCCTCTTGGCCCTTTAGAGAAGATTTTTGGTGAGAGGATCATTCATGACTCCAGATTGAGTATACGAGCTAAGGTGGCAGAAATTCTTGAGGGTGATACTTGGAGGTGGCCATCAGTTCATTCTCCAGCGTTGTTTGACTTGATGCAAGGTACACTTAATACTTTTCGATCGGATAGTACTAGAAATGATGTCTTGTGATGGGTGGAAAATGTGCATGGAGTCTTCTCCGTTCGGAGTGCTTGGGACATGAGGTAGATGAAAAGAAGTCTTTGGCATATATGCTTTTATTGATTATTTGAGTTTTTGTTTTTATAAATTTTTGTTTGTACTTTTGTTATTCATGTTTTAGTTAAATCGATATTATGTTGATTTTTAATTTCATAAATTAGTCATATAAGTTAGTTTTTTAGGATTATGTATAAGTGTTCAATTAGTTCTCCTTTTCTCCATTATTTTGGTTCTTTTTGAAAGCTATTGTTCCATTAAACATCTGATTCATGTTAGCATATGGAGAGTATATTTGAAGTTCAGACGGAAGCCATCTATGGAGAAAATATATCATTCTCGACAGATAGTTTCTAGAATTCTAGACAGTTTCACTTGAATTCTCGATAGTTATAATACAATGCCAAACTTGTTTTAAATGCTTCACTATGTGTCCTACAAAATAAATACATGTTATATCATCATTTGACCATTGAAATTTATTCATGTTAATAGTTTCGCCGATGGATTCCGAGTTCACTTTGTCCGAAGACGAATGTATACATAAAGGACGTACGGTAGGGGTGGCAAAAAAGCTCATTGGCTTGGACGGCTCGGGCTCGACTTGAAAAAAGCCCGAGTCGGGCCGAAACAGCTCACACGAGTTTTAAAAAAATTAATTGAGAAGACAGCTACAGCTGCCTGCAACTATGCAGATAGCTATTTAGATGCTTGCATAGTGCATGTAGCCAAAAATAAATATAAAGAAATAAATAAAAAACTCGAGTCGGCTCGGGCCAAGCCTCATTTTTTTGGCCGACCTTTTGCTCGGCTCGATTTGGGCCCAAAAAAGCTCGACCGTGTTTTGCTCGAGCCAAGCCCGAACTTTGAGTTTCGGCTTAGCTCGTTGACATGGCTAACGTACGATATTGTCTCCTAATGAAAGGATTTCATCGGGGTTCATTCAACTTCCACCGATGCAGTTGAAAATGAAAAAGTGGTGATGACAAAGAAATGGTGCTGACGCACATCCGAATACCGTTAGTGTCAAATCAGATTCCATACACTAGGAGTAGTAGGAAGAGAGGAAATAACACGAAATAATATGATATTTTTATTGGGAAAAAATGTGTACCATTTTGAACTTGTAATTTGTGGTATTTTGAAAGTTTTTACTTTCATGTTTTGTTTTCATATTTATTTGGAAAACTGTTTAGATTAATTGCCATATATGTTTAATTTGTGTTATTTTGTTCAAATACAGTGTTATTGTGAATGATGTTGATTGAGCTCATGTTTGATGTTTTCAAGTAGAGACCCAATGACATTAGTATGATTATGATATGATCTATATTTGTATAGATGTGTTAATGTTGTGGACACGAGGAATTCTACGTGTGTTTACTACTATGGTTCTAAAAGCAACGTCCCCCAACGATAGATTCTCGGAACTCTTGATAAATAGGAATAATTTCTGAGGTTACGTAGCGATTGTTGTGTACTAAACGACCAAAGTTGCTTCCATCCAATACTTTGCTTATAAATAGCATGGCATGGCTTACTTTCATTTCTACTTAAACACTTCTCCAACTTTGTGACACTGTCGGGTTCAAATAGATACAATTTCTTCCACTCAATATTTTGTTTTCGAGTACATGGGTTCAAAAGCTTGGACAATTCGGACGAATATAGTGGGGGCGAACATTCAAATGTCGAAGACGATTGAAGTGGTACCTTAATGCCGATAGTTCTCGACTATATTTATGTTTTCTAGTTTCTGCTAGGGATTCACATGTTAATGTTTGTACATAATGTTGTGCATTCGATTATCCATTATGCCCGAATTTTTAGTCTAAATCACTACTTTGCAATGATCCGTCAAGAATTATTGAGACAATCTGTCGGGATCGACAATTGAAGTATAGGAAGCTACTGAAATATTTTGTTTAGTTAACTACTTTGCTTGTAATGTTATTTCTACACGACTAATACCTGCAAACGATAATGACACAAAACTGATAATATAAGATAAAATATTTAACACCATCATTATGTGATGCAAAAAACAACTTTAACCCTTAAGCATCATTCCTATTTACATGGTTTGCCTTCGAACAAAGTTTGAACATGTGGCCCGTTTATTGCCAACTCTCTCACACCGATTGCATTTCTTGATGCGTAGGCTAAACTCATATTATTACTTATACCTGATACGTTGAGATTGCAACCATAAGCATTTTTCACAATCAATATGTTGACATTTAATAGTTAGAAAGTGGCACGTTCGAATGTTTAAATCCAAACAATAGCAAAAAGGTGAAATCGACAGTTTAAATGTGTATCCCAACATTTCGAAAATGTCGAATTCAATGGTTTGTTTCGATAGTTTAACTGTCGAAACTGACGGGAAACATTTAATAGGTGTGATTGTAAGGCATTCTTCATAACATTAAGCCCCTGTTTGAAACCCATTTTGAGGAGAATATAAATTTTGGAATAGTGATTGATGTGAGAATGTGTGGTGGAAAAGTGATGAAAAGTTTTTGATTTGTGTGTAATATTATTTTATTTGGAGAATTTGTGGTTGAAATGAAGAATGATAGTGATGAAAAGTTTTTTATTTGTTTGTAATATTATTTTATTTGGAGAATGTGTGATTGAAATGAAGAATGAGAAAGAGAAAGAGAAATTAATGGGTGTCAAATAGGGGCCAAGTGTTGCTATTTTTATTCAAAAAGATTTCAAGAACCAAACCAAATTAATGAATAATAACTTACAAAATTTCAAATACATATGACCTTGTTGTATTTAACAATTTAAAAATAGTAGTTATAAGATAAAAACATAAACAATTTTTAAATACTAACCTCTCAAAATGGAATATGAATTCACTAATAATCTCTTCTTGTCCTTAAAATGGAGATGTGAAGAAAGTTGGGATTTTTTGTGTATAGAAATTGGTTTACACATTCATATGAATTTATTTTTGTTGTTTTTTTTTTGTTTATTTAAAAAAAATCATATTACTCAATGTATTATATTCCATCCGTCCCAATTATATAGACTTGTTTCGTTTTTCACCCGAATTAAGAAAACTTCTTTAATGTCATTGGAAAATTAATTTTTGTCAAGATCTTAGNCCTTGTTGTATTTAACAATTTAAAAATAGTAGTTATAAGATAAAAACATAAACAATTTTTAAATACTAACCTCTCAAAATGGAATATGAATTCACTAATAATCTCTTCTTGTCCTTAAAATGGAGATGTGAAGAAAGTTGGGATTTTTTGTGTATAGAAATTGGTTTACACATTCATATGAATTTATTTTTGTTGTTTTTTTTTTGTTTATTTAAAAAAAATCATATTACTCAATGTATTATATTCCATCCGTCCCAATTATATAGACTTGTTTCGTTTTTCACACGAATTAAGAAAACTTCTTTAATGTCATTGGAAAATTAATTTTTGTCAAGATCTTTCATAATTCACCCATATTTAATTTTTAGTATGTAAAACTAAATTATTGTTGGAATTAATAAAGAATTGAAGAAGAAGAAGAAGAAATGAGAGTTTTTCCATATTTTCAATAAGTGAGAAATGTGTGTATTAAGATGATTTCAAGAAGTTTGTATATTAAGTGAGGAAATTTTAATAAGGGTATATTGGTAAAGGAACACAACAAAATATTCTACATTAGAAAAAATGCATATATATTTGGGACAAGAGAAAAATGAAACTCAACCTATATAATTGGGATGGATGGAGTACATATATCCAACGGTTTCTAATACACAATTCAAAACATCACATCATGGCATGGCATTAATGAGCATTAAATGCTCCCCAAAAGGTATATTTAAGGTTGATTTGGACATTTCACATTTTTAGCACCATTTTTGAAAGTAGCAACTTTTGATGCATTTTTAAATTTTGTGACACCTATGAAAATGTCCCTATTATTTACTTAGGGTACATTTGATTGCAATGGTGAAAAACAGGTGGAAATAAAATGAATTTCAGAGAAAATAATTGCCTAGAAATTATTTTGTAAGGAATTGTTAATTAAGTGTGTTTGATTGGTATAATTTTTCACTCGAATTTTTTTAAAAAATTTTGTGTTCGTTTGGCTTTATTTTACATGAAAATTGTCCATTAAAATGATAATTTTTCCACAATTGGTATTAAATTTGTTTCCATTACCAAAAAGTAAACATCAAAGTTTAGTATTCGTTTGGCTTCATTTTACATGAAAATTGTTCATTAAAGTAAAAAAAAAAGATTTTACAATTGTTTATAAAATTTAGTTCCATTGCAAAAAAAAAATGGCTGGGAAAATGAATTCCCAAAAAAGTGGGAAAACTGGCGCGTAGGGGGGTTCGGGGGAAATATTTTCCACAGAAAATTTTGATAATCAAACAGCCAAAAAGTTGGAAAATGGAAAAAAAATTTCATTGAAAATTAATGAAATCAAACAGGGCCTTAGAATATTTCTATTGAAACAATGTGATTTGTCATTTACGTGACAAGCACCAATGGGGATTGGAGATGTGATTTGTGAATTGGAGAAATTGTTGGGGACATATACAAGACAGATGTAAATAGCTTCACCTTTTTTCTTGTCACGTAGTATTTTTGAGTGACGTGACACATTTTTAATGCAATTTATGGCTCCATTAAGATGCCCTTATTAAATATTTTTTTTTTGCTACTAATAAAATAAGAATCGTGTTGCATGTACAATATTGGTTGACAACATCCTATTTGCCATCATCATATCCATCAATTTTAAAAAATTATTTTCTATATCATATACTAAGATTTTAACAACATATGATTGTTAACTAATATTGTACACTTAGATTTTTCAATAAAACACGCCACATAGTGGTTTTTTAAAAAAAGTTTTGTAGAAAATACATATTTTCCATATCGATGGACATGTATCTAACATATTCATACGTGATGAGTGTTACTAATACTCAACGAATCAAATTCTCAGCAACCGTGCACGAACGCCACGGCAACATCCCTAAGCTTTTGAAGATTCAACTTGACAATGGCATCAACAAACAACCTAGTATCCTCTCTTGTGTTCCCTTCTGGTAGTTCCACAACATAAGATTCCAAAACAACAGTACAAATCCCTTCTTCCTCATTCAATAGTTCATTCACCGATGTAATAGAATTGTAATCTTTAAGCCTATGCTCACCTCCCACAACCCTAAAACTCAATACAAATCTTTCATCATCCACCATCTCTAACCTCTCGATACTTGTCGAAGCTGGCAGCCCAGAAACCACCGTGACATGGCGGACGCTCCCGACTCCGCCATAGCCTACCACCAGTTTACAGCTTTTGATGAAGTGTTTGTAGGTTTGAGGGGCTTCAAAAGCACGTACAAATGGCCATACTGCGGTGGCTGGTGCATCAATGCGTTGTACTGTTAGTGAGGTGCAGGTGTTTGAGGAACTGGACTGGAAAGTGTAGTACCTAAGAATGTTGGATTGGAGAGAGGAAAATTCATGCTCTGTGAGTAAAATAAATGAAAGGAAATTTGTCTTCACGAATTAGGGTTTTCTTGAAGAAGAAGGGAAATTAATGGAGAAAAATGGTTGTCGAGAAGGTTTAAATATATTAAAAATTGGTGTTCATTTCATCATTTTTTCCCTTTGTTTAATGCCTAATTTGTGTATATCCATATATGTATTATATCACTTCTATCTTAAAAGAGTGATCCTATTATTCACTATCCATTTATGTCACACTCCTTTTCACACAGAAACTGATTTAGTACTGTAGCTAATATGGATTTCCACTGTTCATAAATATCCCATTATCACGCCACGATTGTTGACTGAATGAACTGTTGCATAAATATCTCCTCTATAAAATTCTTCAAGCTTTGGTGGTGGTTTGATATTTTAAATATCTTCTACATATATATCTTCTTCTACCACCATATTCCAATTCATTCTCTCACTCTCTCTCTCTCTCTCTCTCACACACTTTTCTCGTGGCGAGCTCCTTCGGTAAGGTTCATATTGTTTTTTGGTCTCGTGTTTGATATTTGTTATTTTTTGTAGTTCAAATTGTTGTTTTCTGTAGTTGGAATATCCTCGTGGATTGGAAGATCATCGAGCAATTCTGAAATGGGTTGGTGTTGATAATTATTCAAGTTTTTCAATTATTTTCACTACATTAATTACCTTTGCTTCATCTTGTTTAGGAGGATTACATGTTAAGAGGCATGATGAGCTTCTTCACAAGTTCACAAAGGTTGGTAACTTGGATTGAATCACTTCAAGTGTAGTAAACAAGTGACAAAGTCGTGAAAGGAAATGACACTTTCAGTAGATAGCCATTTTTCCATTTGAGATGAAGCCAATACATTTTGTGTTTCGATAGCATCATGGCTGGTAACTCCATCTTGATCCTGTATTATGAAGAGATGAATAATATGAATTTTCAAACATGGATCAAGAGAAAATGTAAATTTATTTCTTAGCCTTAAGATTTTGTTGTGATTGATGGATTTTTGGGTTTTGAACACGTGGTTACTATTGCAAGAAAAAAAAATGTGAAATTTGATATCAGTATATACTCACGTGTAGGATTTGCTGGGAATAATNTTCAAGTGTAGTAAACAAGTGACAAAGTCGTGAAAGGAAATGACACTTTCAGTAGATAGCCATTTTTCCATTTGAGATGAAGCCAATACATTTTGTGTTTCGATAGCATCATGGCTGGTAACTCCATCTTGATCCTGTATTATGAAGAGATGAATAATATGAATTTTCAAACATGGATCAAGAGAAAATGTAAATTTATTTCTTAACCTTAAGATTTTGTTGTGATTGATGGATTATTGGGTTTTGAACACGTGGTTACTATTGCAAGCAAAAAAAGTGTGAAATTTGATATCAGTATATACCCACGTGTAGGATTTGTTGGGAATAATGTTGATATTCTTCACACATGCTAAGATTTTACCATGTTTAATCACTTTTTTTTTTGGCTATTTTATCGTTCATTATTAAGCTACATCAAAATCCTCGTTAGAATCACCCAAATAACATTAAAAAATATTTGATGTCAACTCCGCATAATACGGAGCATTAACTCCGTATTATAAAAAAGAAAAGGAAATAAAAAAGGTGCGCGTGCGGAGATACGGAAGAAATTTTAAATTTATTATATGTATGTATGGAATCACAAACGCATTCCATACATACATATAATAAATTCAAAATGTCTTTCGTGTCTCCACATCCGTGTCTTTTTTTTATTTCCTTTTTTTGTCAAAAAATCTACTTATTTACATTT
>CAIGRH010149124.1:0-15640 GCA_903798295.1 Fraxinus nigra | reverse complement strand
AATTGCAGAAAATGGAAGAACACATAGAATTTTGACCCCTCAGAGCCCGGATGTTTAGCAAAGGCCTACTCACCCATTAAGCATCTACGAAGTAGATTATACTCGAATCTACTAAGAACCACAAAGAGCAGTGCAAGTTTTCTTTCGCCTTTCTCACACAAATCCCTCTTCTCACAATCTCTAAATTGCACACCAAATACAATCAGAACATAACACTAAGATATTACAGAGATCAAACCAGAAAACCACAAAGAAGATGAAGGGATCTAAACAATCAGAGAGAAAAAACGAAGAGAACTCTAGAATATGCACCGTATTTTTTTTTTGAAGAGTCTAGAAGAAGGGTTATAAAATCCAACCACAAAACATCTCATCCAACGGTTATGAGTATGCCACGTGTGAGGCCAAGATCAACCAATCCACTTAAGGTAAAAATTGCATTTACAAAAAACGCGTTTCATCACAATAAAACAACTCGGTGGCCAAACACGACAAAGCCCAATGACAAATGAAGAAGCCCAGTACCAGAATAGAGAGGCAGCCCACAACAATCTCTACATTGATGATCTATTCTTGGTGTTCTATTGTGGATTCAAGACATAATTTACATTGTTTCATTTGCTCTAAAGTTCCTGTAAAAGAAAAGAAAGACAATCAGTTTGTATTTGAAAAAAAATAAAGCAGATTTAGAATCTTACTGAATTTATTACCTTAAAGATATGTTCAAAAATTTCAAACAGTTTCTAAATTTGTTTAGAGGTTATACCTTGGTACCAATGTCAAAAGAATTAAACTCAATTGGGATTTTAACCAGATTAATCAAGCCTTTTTCAACCATATTTCCGACAAAGTGAAATTTAATGTCAACATGTTTAGTCATATCATGATATACATGATTTCTACTCAAATAGATAGCACTTTGATTATCTATACAGATTCTAACTACTTTATTCATGAAACCAATTTCATCGAAAGACCTCTTAACCACAGTCCCTCTTTAACATCCTCACAAGCTGTAATGTATTCAGCTTCTGTGGAGGATAACGCTACAAGCTTTTGCAATTGAGATTTCCAACTAACACAACCATCACAAAGAGTAAAAACATAAGAAGAGATTGATCTTCTTTTATCTAAATCACTGCAAAATCGGAGTCAGTAAACCCTTTCAGGATAACACCTTCATTACATCTTTGAAATCTTAAACTCAATTCAGTTGAACCCTTTAGATACCTTATCATCCATTTAATAGCTAACCAATGTGTTTCATCTGGATTAGCCATAAATCTACTAAGGATACTTATACCATGAGCTAAGTCAGGCTTGGTACAAATTATAAGGTACATAATAGAGCCAACAACATTTTTGCATAAGGTATTTTACTCATCCTATCATTTCTTCATTAGTTTTAGGAGATTGTTCTCTAGAAAGCTTGAAATGATTTACAATAGGCAAAGTCATGGATTTACATTCAGTCATAACAAACTTTTCAAGTATTTTATTTACATAAGAGTTTTGATTCACATATAAAACACAATTTTTTCTATCTCTTCTGATCTTCATGCCTAAAATTCTTTTTGTTTGTCCTAAATCTTTCATTTCAAATTTAGCTTTAAGTTTTTCTTTAACAGAATTCATTTCAGATCTATTATGGCAAGCAAGAAGCATATAATCAACATATAATAATAGCGAAACAGATTCAGGTCCTCCTAACCATTTGAAAAAGAAACATGAATCAAAATTACTCTTAAGGAAAACCAGATTCGGAACATAGGAGTATAATTTTTTATACCATTGCCTCGGTGCCTATTTCAAGCCATAAAGACATTTCTTTAGCAAACAGACCTGATCTGATTTTGAGTTAAGTTCAAAACTTTTAGTTGATAATATAATTAGTTTCTTCAAGATCACCATTTAGAAAGAAAGTCTTAACATCAGGCCGGTCTAATTCTCAGTTGAAATGAGTTGTTAAGGCAAGCAAAATTCTGATAGCGGTGTACTTTGCGACATGTGAGATTATTTCATTATAGTCAATACCCTCTTTTTATGTAAAGCATTTCGCCACAAGTCTGACCTTATATCTTTTGCCCAATGAAGTTGGTTCACCGTCTTTAATTTTATAAACCCACTTGCAATCAACAATCTTTTGGTATTTAGATTTATCAACAAGAATCCATGTCTTATTTTTTATTAGAGAGTCTATTTCTTCTTGCATGGCTGCCAGCCAAAGTTTGGAGTCTTTACTGTTACTAGCTTCTTCAAAAGTTGTAGGTTCAGAATTAACAGATTCAAGTTTAAAGTAGAAGGTCACAAATTCATCAATGTTAATTCTGGTAGAGGGAAACCTATTCCTTCTACCCCTGTCTCTGGCTAATTGATAATTTTCAAAAGCAATATCCTGAAATTGTTCTTCAGTATCAGACTCATTTTGAGGCTGATCTATCTCAGATTGAGTAATATCTAGCTTATATAAATTATCGGGTTCAATAGGATCATATTCTAGATTCTCCAGGACATTTTCTTTAACAGGAGTAGCTTGATCAATATTTTGATTTTAGGAGTTTTTATAAGGAAACTGACTTTCATCAAAGGCTACATTTCTACTAATGATAACTCTGAACCCATCTTTTCCTTTTACCCAAAGTCTATAACCCTTAGTTTCTTCTCCATAATTTAAAAAAAAACACATTTTTGAGATCTGGGGTTCAAGTTTGCCTATATCTTGATGAAAATAGGTAGCACAACCAAGCACCCTAAGTTTAAAATAGTTTGGAGACTTTCCAGACCATAAGTGGTCAGGGATTTGAAAATCAATAGCACTTGCCAGAATTCTATTAATAAGATGGGTGACAGTTTTTAGGGCTTTTCCCATCTCACCTTCTCCAATAAGGTTCTATTCGTTCTTTCAGCAATAACATTTTGCTGTGGAGTGTATGTTACCATTCTGTGCCTCAGAATTCTAGATTCTTTACAAAAAGAGTCAAATTCAAAGTTACAAAATTCCAGATCATCATCTGTCCTAAGTGCTTTGACCTTTTTATTAGTCTGATTTTCAATTATTAGTTTCCATTGTTTGAAGTTTTGAAAAGTATCAAATTTGTTTTTCAAAAGAAAAAGTCCATATTTTTCTTGAGAAATCGTCTACTATTAATAAGTAGAATCTAAATCCACTTAAAGTATTCACTAATTCAGTGGTTGTGTGTTTCTGACAATGGCGGTGGTGCGTTTCTGTTGTTGGCGGTGGTGTTGACAATGCGGTCGAGATGGTGATGGTGGTGAGTTGGATCTAGATAGGATACGTGCAGTAGTGGTGAGTTTTGTGACGAGATGGTGTGATCTGTTTGTGGTGGTATGTGCGGCGATGTTGCTGGTGCGGTGTTGTGATGGTGATGGTGACGTAGCAAAAATGATAGTGGTGGTGGTGGCGGTGACAGTGGTGATTGTGATGATTTTTGTTGCTTGTGTATTTGATCTAATGGTGGTGGTGTTGTGGTGGTGTTGTGGTAGTGGCGGGGGTGGTGGTGGGATAGCGTTTGTGACCAAATATTGGTGGTAGATCGAGATCGGAGGTGGGTGTTTGATGTATGTGACCAACAATTTGGTTTACCGCAACTAACTATTAAACCGTGATATTAAAATTCGATAATTTGTGACTAAAAATAATGTGACCAGCAAATTTGAAAATGTATGATCGATAGATAAATTGTGACCAGCAAATTTGAAAATGTGTGACCGATAGATAAGTTGTTACCTATAATTTTTTTCGATTTGTAATCTCGAAATAATCTGTGACTTTGAAATTTGAAAATATTTGACTGATATATAAATTGTGACTTATAAAATTTTTGATTTGTGACAAATTAATTTGACAATATGTGATCAATAAATAAATTGTGATATATAATTATGTACATGTGACCATTAATTATATAATTATGAATTAATTGTATTTAAATAATAAATATNTGTATTTAAATAATAAATATTTTTAATTAATTAGCTTAATACTCGATTTTTGCAATTTTTAAACTTGAATCCTGAATTTCGCATTGTTGGAACTTAACACCTGATTTGTGAATTCTTCCCGCCTAATTTACCCAACTTCGTCAGCTTGGACTTGTTTTGTAACAGAAATCGGCTCAACCCAAGTCAATTCATGCCGCGTAAGGTTAGACTGACACCTTTAGCTTAGGCCCAGACCATAATAAATTTTGGGCTAATTAAGCCCAATACCTTCATAAACTAACAAGTTAGAATATTGAACAATACACAACTCCCACATATAAGAATTACATTTCAAAACTAACAATCTTATCAAATTATTTTAAAATTTAGATGTTAATTTCAATTAATAATATATATAATATATAATTAATTGAAATTAATTATCTCCACTCACCCAGAAGGGACTTAGGTACCTGACATGTTAAAAATTAAGATATTTCAATAAGTTATATCGTTATAAGAAAAATAAAATCGAAAAGAAAATATTGTTGATAACACATTTGTACATGATGTACAGCTTCATATTATGAATAGTAGGGATGTCGAAATAATTTTACAAGGAAATCTATAGATTTTCCCTACTTTTTAAAACACGTTCTCAAAAACAAAAAAAAAAAATAAATAAATAAATAATTCATAAAATATACACTAATTTTTTTATATCAAACACCTCTAAATTACTGCTTGTGTGTAATTATTTTTTTTCTATTCATTTTCAATTACACATTTTTCAGAAATAATTATTTTTAAGTTTTTTCATAATATTTTTTTATTTCATACTGTAAATTCTAAAAAAAAAAAAAAAGAAGTTCGAGATAAAAATGAATAGTAGATACTGAACTGAGACCTGTTTGATGTAGACTATTAAGTGGATAATGTATTTTAAATAGTGATTTGATGGAAAATATGTAGTTAAAAAATAAGAATTTTTTTTGAATTTATTTGTAATATTATTTTATTGAAAAATATGAGATTGAAAATGAGTTTTGAAAAAATAATTTTATATTTTAAAAAAATATGTGAATCAAACAAATATCTTCAATCAAAGAATTTATAAATGTGGTCCCCATTGTCACGATCACAAGGTGGACGCCCCCACCTCCACGTAAACCCCTCCATTTTTCTCTTACTTAAAGGCGCCATTTGCCAATTCGCTCTTTTCAAAATCTCTCCTAAACCCCTTCCCGTGCCCTAACCGCTTAAAGATACACACTCAATTCTAATTGTACGTAATGAATCCTCACTCGTATATGCAGACCAAGTCGACGGAGCTGGCGGAGAAGATCGCTTCAGCTGCGACTGCAGTGCAGATCTCAGCCGCCTGCTCCGCTGTGGATTCCTTCCTCCGTAAGCACACCCCGGACCAGCAGCGGTGGTTCTTTTCCATAACTTTCCCAACCCTAATTTGTAAAATCTTCGGCTTTGATGAATCCGCTTCTTCAGCACCAAAGCGTAAGTCTCTCAGCGGATGGATTGATATCGCGGCGTCAGCAGATGATTCTGAGCTCGATGGTAAGGGTTTCTGACCTGATTAAGTCAGTTAGTATTTCGAAGTTTTATTCTCATATTTTATCTTCCTAGAGTGCTAAAATTGCGTTGTTCCCCAACCATCTTTGATTAATTCCCCCAGGTTTGGATTTAATTTATCTATTTCTGTATATTTTTGTAAATGAATTTTACAATATTTATTCCTTGAAAGTTAAGATGATTAAAAACGCATTTTCTCGTCCAACTAGTAGTGTTGTTTCACTTTGGACATTGAACTTTTTTTTTCTCCCCCGAAACTTTCATTTGTTTTAAGATTCTATTGGTATAACCATTTTGAATTTTGTAAGAAATTTGCAACATTATAATTAGCTACTGTTAGGTTATTTGATTAATTTGATGTCTCTGGTGTGATTTCTTCATCAATTTATTATCCCTGCTTTAATATTCTTCATCTACTATATTTCCCTGGTTCACAGGCAAAATATTCAGCCTACTTTCACCAAATGGAGTGTTGTTGTCTTCAATTTCAGCAGTTGATAGGCTGTCCCTTGTCAAGTATATATTTCCGGCTGAACGATTACCAGAATGGGTTCGGTGCTTGCTTCAAATAAAACCTGATTGTCAGGTGTTGACTGAGTTGTGTCCCTTATTCAAGAACAAGGTTATGGAAGTTTTGATTAAGGGATCTTCAAATCAGGTTCAATTGAATGTTTTCGAATATTACATGTTTTGGTTTGCTTATTGCCCCGTTTCTAGAGGGAATAGCGAGGGTTCAGAGACGGTGAAGATCCAGCAGACGAAAAAGTTTAGGTTGGAGAAGTGGGCATATTCAATTCCTGGTCTATCAAGTAGTAAACGTGAAGAAGAGAAGAAAACTGAGATTAGTTTCTATTTAAGGCTACTCTATTCATATCTTCGTTCATTTGTGCCTGCATATGATTTGAATGTTCATCAACCTTATCATAGTTCCTTACTTCATTATTCCACGGATTATGATATTTCTCTTATTGAGAGAGCAGAATTTCTGGTTAATACGTTGATCTATTTTTGGTTGCTCGACAATGATTTTTCGCCCTTTCCTGTGGGTTTGTGCAAGTCCTTTGGTCTAAGGTTCTCTTTTAGATCTGCTTTGGGTGAGAGTCCACCTACTTCAGGACTGGGTGAGGTGGTAAATGTTTTTGTGAAGTACCTGAATCTGATTTCTCTGCCAATGAAGGACGAGTTCAATCAAATTGAAAATGTTGGGAGTCCTAGCTTGGGAGTTCCAGGTTCAGTTAATTTTGTTAAATCAAGGGGTGCTGCTTTGAGTGTGCACTCTGTTGGGTCTTGGAACTCGTGGATTCAGAGGCCATTGTATAGATATATTTTGAGAGCATTTCTGTTTTGTCCAGTGGAAACTTCCATTAAGAATGCATCTCAGGTATTTACTCTCTGGGTCAATTACATGGAACCTTGGATGATTACTTTTGAAGAGTTCACTGATCTAGATAAGCTCATGGGAATGTCAACCATCAGCTCAGCAGAGGTCTTTAAATCATCACTACATGGATATACATCGTCTTGGCATGGTTTCGTACTGTTAAATTACCTCTTTTACAGCTCTTTGGTAATGCATTTTATTGGATTTGCACACAAGTTCCTACATACAGATGCAGAAGTAATAGTTCAGATGGTTGCGAAGGTCTGTTCCATCCTGATCTTCCTATGTATTTGTTCAAGCTTTGTGATTTAGCTTTCATTTGCACTGATAGGTTCTTTTTTGATATTCTGCTAGAGAAACATGGAAAAGAAGTTTGATAATCGAAATTTAATATTTTACTCTTTCCATACCATGCGTTATCCAACAGTATTAATGATCAAGTTTGTGACGTATATTCAATGGTTATGTGCTTTAGTTTTGTTGTTGTAAAAGTTATAAATTAAACACTTGTCATGTTGAGTCTTTATTAGCTTCTAAGCACCTTAATTAAACCATCGTTCTGCATGTTTTTGTACCAAAGGACGAGAAGATAGAAAGACATCTTTTTAAAAGTGTCTTCGTTTGGCATGTGCCGATAGAAATGTCTTCTTTTCCATTGTCTATTTGTTCAGGCATTTTTTCATTATAATTTTTTTAAGGATTGTAGGGTGTGGGGGGATTAATTAATGCTGCATCAATCTAGTATTTTACGGGTAATACTCATTGATTACCTAATATTACTAATTTTTTCCTGGTTCATGATAAAGTGAAATCAGGGCTAAGTTTGCTTTAGGCGCCATATTAGTTTTCAGACATTATAGTATTGCCAAAATGCTAGAAACTAAAAAACTAAGAAACTTTAGAGTGACATGGTTGGACTCCTTTTTCTTATCATTTATAACTTTCTACATAGGATGTGGTGACTTCACGATGGAATTTGTTAAAGTTGTTCGTTTGTTTTCAAAACAGTTTCTGTCCACAGCATAGATGCACAATGCATGTTAGAAGAGTAAGAATAAAAGTAAAAATAGCTGTTGGAATTTGACATAGCACATCAAAAGTGGCCAAGTAATTGGAGAAGTTGTGAATCTCGGTCAAGCATTCTCTAACCGTTCTTTATTTTATCTTCTATGTGAGTACTTCTGGGCCTTCTTTTGCATAAATCAAAAACTTCCAGAAGGGCACTAATATGACGGTCTTCTATGTTGGCTATGTGATCAAATATTCACTTTTTTCATAAAATGTTTGTTTTTTATTGCCAGTTTCTGAAAATGTTTCTCCTGATTGAAGTATTTGTGGAACAAATATTAAAATATTTCACTTGTATCCAAATGTTATATTGAGGTTCTTGCTGGCCTAAAATATGAATCACAATGTCTTCCTTGGCTATTAAATACCTCTGATCATGGGTATACGTCATATCAGCCCAATTGTCAGTGAATAATTTTATTAGTTAATTGACTTGAGTCTGGAAAATAGGCGAGGAGGATTTTGATGGTGGATGATTCCTTTGTGCTAGGTTTCTAAGTTAATTTTGTTTTTAGTCTTTCTCCAGACACTTCAGTTCCCAGTTTTATTCATGCAGGTTATAAACATATTAACTTCATCGACAGAGCTGAAGGATCTCATAAAGAATGTTGACACTGTTTTTCATTCGAAACCAGCAGAATCATCTAGGTCTCATCTTAATACCTTAAACAGATTCGTTCCGACAATCCGCCAACAATTACAGGTATTTGCATCTCCTTTTCAATGCCATGCCTTTCACTATTCCTTTCTGTATGTCTCCGTGTCTGTAAATGAATCTATCAATTTACTTTTGTTTTAGACCTTTCTATGAATGTATGAAAGTCTTCGAAGAACATTTGTCTATTATACGAAGGAATTTCAGCTTTTCCGAATCCTTATCATACTGAAATTGATATGTTCGCCATATATGCCCATGCGATATTTGTATTAATTCCATTGTGAACTTTGAAATCCAACACTCTTGGTATATCAATGTTTGATGTCAATGATATGGACAATCACTTCAATCAGCTGATATTTGCAGTCCAATCATAGTTTCACATGCATCTCTTTTTCTTGAAATTGTTTATTTGAAAAAACAAACGATTGCTTCCCGAAGGGTAATATATCAAACGCCAGTATTTGATATTAAATATTTTGTCTTTGCTTCTAGTAGCTGAATTCTTTCTTCATGTCTGTGCTTCTTAGGTTCATCTCTTCTTAGTATTTTATTTTCCGTCCCTCCTGGAAAAATCTTAATTTATGCATATTGACGAGTCTTGTAGATATTGTGTATTCTAGTAGTCCAGGACAGTATTTTGTTATTTAACAATCTTATCCAAATGCAGGACTGGGAGGATGGCCTATGTGAGACTGATGCAGATGGATCCTTCTTGCATGAGAACTGGAACAAAGATTTACGGCTTTTCAGTGATGGAGAAGATGGTGGACAACAATTGCTTCAGGTTTGATTTTGAGCGTTGTTTGGTTGCAATTTGTGCCTGTCTGGATAAATAGAGAGTAACTTCGGCTAATTGCCCTTTCTGCCAGCTGTTTTTATTGCGAGCGGAATCTGAGCTGCAAGCAATCTATAGCAACAATGTAGCTCAGAATCTCCAGTGTCTAGACTCCTTGAAAGCCCAAGTGGGCATCTTGTTTGGTGGCCCTATTACAAACTCTTCTTCTTTTGGAACACCACGTGAGTCAAAAACTACGCAGCAGCAGCAGCAGCAACAATCACATGATGTAAGATTCGAGCCTAGAAGTTGTTTTGAAACCCGTACTGGGGGTGAAATAAAGTACAAGGGCGATTGGATGAAGCGACCTATCTCCAATGATGAGATTGCATGGCTAGCGAAATTGCTAGTCAATCTCTCAGGATGGCTGAATGAGTGTCTTGGGTTAAATCGGGTGAATTGCACCCAAGGAGGTCCTGATTTGTCTTACGTGCAATTCTCAGGTGGTGTGGAAAATGTGACCATCAAAGTGGTTTTGTGCTGGCTCCTTTCTTGGATAACCTGGTTACGCAAGACTGGAGTGAACTTTATGAAAGAGCATGGTCTTAGGGTGAACCTCAGAATGCTAGCTTCCAAGAAAGTGGTACTCAGTTTGTTGGTTATTGCTGCTGCATTTATTTTGTTCAAGAAAGTTTTTGCAGTGTAGAGGTGTAAATATATATGTTTCCTTACAGGCAAGTAAAAGAAAAAAGAACATATAACGGTACATAAAAAACTTGTCTTGAAATTTTGCTTTTAGTGCTCCATGAAGTTTTTTGTTGTCAGGGTGGCGTTTTTTAATATTTTATGCAGGCTAGTGTGGTACCAAAACCAGACCGAACTGACTTGGGTTGGTCTGATTTTGCTCAAGTTCGATTCAATTCTTGGTGTTAAAATTGAGAATCAATCAATTCTGGAACCATAAACCGGACCTAATCCAAATTGTTATTTTCATATTTATAATGGCTGGTGTAAATTGTTGTTTTGGAATTGAGAAATGCAAATGATTTGCATAATCATAAACCATTTAAGAGATTGTTGAGGATTTAGATGCATGTTAAATATTAGAGTAATGTTATTCATCTTTATAGGGATTACAACTTCAGTTTAGGTGACGTTAATGTGAAATTAAATGAAAGATGAAATTAAATAAGTGATTTAATTTTACATTTCATTTAGCCTATCATTTAGAGCATTTTTCATTGTATTACAGTTTTGACGATGGGCGACTCTCACTTGGCTCTGATTGTGCTAATTAATTAAGCCCCTTTTGATTTAGCTAAAAATTAAATTGTTAATAGATTTTTGTACAATTTGTGGTAAAAAAAAAAAAAAACCTGTGGATGTGTAAATCTTAAAGCATAAATTTTTGGGTCAAAAGTATTTTATGCTCATTATTTAATTGAGGGAAAATTTCACAAGGTTAAGTATCACATATTTCAAAACTAAGAAAAATTGTTTCAAATTTCAAAAATTAGATACTAATTAAAATTTATTTATGATTTAATTAATTAATTAAATATATTAATATCACAAATTTATACAATTTGGTTACAAATTAATGATTTAATTATTCACATTATTTTTCAATCATAAATCAGAAAATTTATGTCAAATTATTTACTTTCACAATTCAAAAATTTTTTAGGTCACAATTTGTTTATCAGTCACAAATTGTTTATCAATCACAAATCAAAAATTTATTGTCACAATTTATTTATCGATCACAAATCACAAATATTATAATCACAAATTATCAGACAGTCACAAATTTTCAATCAGAAATTTTATGTCACAAATTATCTTACGGTCACAATTCAAATATTTTATAGGTTACAATTTGTTCAAATAAAAAATTTATACTTCAAATTTTATTTATCGGTCACAAATTACAAATAATATAACTCACAAGTTATCAGACAGTCACAAATTTCAAATTATCGATCATAAAATCAAAACTTTTATTAGTCACAACTCATTTATCGATCACAAATTATCCACGATAATCGTCGTCTCACCGAATTGTGCAAAATCACCACCACACACCACATCAACTCAAAATCACCACCACATTAACCACAACTCCACCACACACCAATCTTCGGCACCATCATTGCCATCAGATCGTGGGTGGCTTGCGCACTACATGTGACCACCACCACCTCAAAAATCACCACAAAAAACATAAACCCACCACAAACTCATCACAAAAAAGCAACGAACTACAAATCCATCTTTGCCACCGCCAACAACGGCGCTCAGAACACCGCGCAATGACGAGTAGAGCGCACGTCGCTGTGTGTGACGCTTTGAGCTCGTCGCTGCACGCAGTGACATCTGAGCACCGCGCACATCGATGACGAACTCCTGTTAGCCGCTATACGCAGCAAACTCAATCGCCATTTAGCAATGATGTTCGTTGCTCACAACGGCGATGGATTCGCTGCTGCAGTCTACACCCGTGGGTAAATGAATGAAGAGAGTGAGAAAAAAAATGAAATAGAAGAAAAAAAAGCGTGAATACCATCATCACAACAAAACCACCTCAAAATTACCATAAAACAAACACAAACACAAAACCACCACAAACCACAAACTCATCACAAAAAAGCCATAAAACACAATTCCATCTTCGTTGTCGTGCACAAGAAAAAGAAATAAAACTTGCACTAAGATCTTCTTCTTCTTCCAATCAATGTTTCAAAATTTGAATCCCTTAACATTTCCCTCCATTGAATTGTGCTCCTCAATCTCTAGTTGTATCTTTTTTATTTTAATGTGTGGAACCCATTTATTAGTATCTCCTTAGGTCTATTTATACTTCCCTCCATGTTTTTAGCCAATTTGGAGTCTTTTTATGGGTTTCTGGCGGCCCAAAAAGTAAAAACCCTATTTGTGCAGCACAGCGCTTAGGCGCTGAGTTGCTGTTCACTCTGCGTCTGCTTCAATATGTTACAACTATGATAAATAACTATTTTTCAATTCGAACTTTTACGCTCAGAACAATGATGAGCAGAGCGTACGCTGCCGTGTGTGACACTTTGAGCTCGACGCTGTGAGAAGCGAGATCTGAGCGTCGCGCACGACGACGACCAACTCTTGTCAGCCGCCGTGCGGCGCTCAGATCTCGATTCAGCGGCGATGGACTCACCGCTGCGGTCGACACTAGCCGATGAAGAAACAAAGAGAGAGAGAGAAAAATAAGTTGGATAGATTGCACATAGAGTGAAAGAACGAAGAGGCAGATGGTGAAGGAGAACAAAATGGTGTGGGAAATTGTGGAGAGAGTGTGGAAATAAGAAAATGAAATGGGTTTGAAATTTAATTTTGTTATGCCTTGCCTCCGAGGCTTAAAATAAAGATGCTACGTGGGCAGAAAATCAAAGGAAGATTCACAAGGTTAAAGAGTGAAGAGGTCGAAAAAATCGAAGTCCTTTCATCAAAAGCTGAGATCCATGTTGAACCACTACTTCAAAGCCTAAGCACTACAACTTAGGCCGAGGCTCTCTGAGGCTATCAAACCATCTGAAGTCCATAGAGCTGATATTGTCCCATACGACATATTTGAAGATCTTTTAGAGGTGATTGATATAACACTTGTAATAAAGTTTGTCAGTGTGTCAGTCTATTGTATGGAACGGCAGACCCCTTATCAATGTATTAATTATATGAATAGATAATGATGTGACACTCCAATTTAATAGATGAGGCTACGTGGTTCTGATCCAACGACCACTACGTTGGCCAGGGCAGTATAAATAGGTTTTTTTTGTAAGTAATAAGGGGTAGGAATTTTGGGAATCATACATTTGAAACACACGTTTGAACTCTCAAACTCATATGAACACTTAGTTGAATTATTCATTTGAGCTTCTTGACAAGTCTATAAGATCTCAATACACAATATAGTTACTTTTACGCATATTTTCATTGATCATCCCACATATTCATGTTTATTATAACATATATTATTTTGGTTTCCATTCGACAATCATTGTTAGCGCGATCACTTCTGTTCCACACCGTCGAAGCTTGAACATTTTTGTCTTTCGCTGCAAAGTGCCTCCAGTGTCCTTTTCCGTCCGTTTACCGCTCTTGTTCCGGTAAGAACGCGTCGAAACAGTACTTGACTTTGCAAGAGTGGACCGACATTTGTTGAATTCATTTTTTTCGGTCAACAAATTTTATAATATTATTATTAATATTGAATTATCCGATTTTTGTATAAACAAACTTTATATCTGATTTTGAAATGATAATTTAAAAATTGTGGTTTCAAGTAATTTCCACTTTAATAAAGGAAAAAATTCATGTATGCCTTAATAATGTATTAAGGCATATCAATGTAAAATCAACATATTCAAGTTCAATGTATTGGATTAGAAATATCTATGTAAAAAGTTCATTTTTGTTAATCCTACTTGTTACAACCCATACTGTTTAGTCAAAAGTCAAATGTTGAATTGTCAAAGTCAATGTCAAATAGAGACTTAATTGGAATAAATTATTTTCTTGGGGCTTATTTTATAATAGATAAAATATTCGAGGGTTTAAATGGGTACAATTTTAAGTTGGGAGTTAACTTTTCAAGTATTAAAATGTAAGGATTTAATTTGGTCTTATATGAAGGTTGGAGGGCTTCCTTTGCAATTAAGGGTTAGTGCCCACACTAAGCTCCCGTTTGATCTACATTATTATCTCATTAAAATGAGAAATATGACTGTTATCCATCACATCAACATTTAAATTCAAAAATTCTATATCTTGTGTGGGGCCCAATAACGATTATATTTTTCATTCTCATTCTATAATAATTTGGCTCAAACATGGCCTAAGTTAATCAATTGGAACCCCATTTCTCATCTTTCAACACACACACACACACGCAACAGAGAACCGAAACTGAAGACAAAAAAAAAGAGAAACCAAAAAAGGGAGAGAAGAAAGGAAAATAGGAAGAAAAAAAAGGGAAAAGGTAGGTTCCAATTCTACAAGGTTAGATCCTCGATTTTTAAAATTTTTCATTTAATTTAGAAAGGTAAATATAAGAATGTGAAATTAATTCTTTTAGGGTTATTGTAATTCTTTTTATTAAAATTCGAAGTTAGCAAGAATGAGGAGTTATTAATGTTTATTTGAGGTTTTAAATAAGAGTATAGTAAAGAAATGTTTAATTGGAGTTGAAGGAAGTTGAATTTTGAAATGGGTTTGTGAATAAATATATAATATTTGATTTTCTTGTGATTATACGATACTAAACATTTAAATGAAGGATTGAAGATTGGATTTTCCATTTTTAAGCATTTTTCGGACAAAAGCATATTCAGATACTATTTTTGAAATTATTACTAGGAAGTGCTAATTCTATCAATAGTTTTGGTGATAATTTTCAGAATATAGAAACATGTGACACACTTCAATATTTTGGAATTCTAGTTTTGTTTTTGTCAAAACTTGGGTTTTCTCAAATCTTACAAGTAGAATGAAACTAAGCCCCTGTTTGTTGTGCATTATTAGAGTATAAAATGAAAATTTTGCCCGTTAAAACCCCTTTTCAGTCCCTTTTTTTGACTTTTCATCTCTAAGGTGGGCCCTAGCTTGGCCCATCAACGGTCAAAAAAATTCTAGAAATAGAGTTTAAAATGACAAACAAACAGGGGCTAAATAATAAATATGGAAGTTTAGTTATTGAATTAAATTATGTATGGGGTTTGTATACGTGTATAAGGTGAGTAAGTAATGAATTTGATACATGTATTGATTAGTAGGTAAAATGTTAAAGAAAAGTGAAATAGAAAAGTGAAATAGTTATTCTATTATTATTATTATTATTATTATTATTATTATTAAAATTGTGAATTGAGTTTTAACACGAATAAATTTATTATTATATCAGGAGGTAGCGAAGAGATCGGGACAGCCTACCAACCAAACTAATCGTCCCGTAAATAGCCCATGAGTGGAAAAACTTGAATATTCTCCAAGTATTGATAAATTAATTATACTATTATTTCTTTTATGCTATTATGCGAAACATTTGTTCAATTACATGATTAATATGGAAATGTTCTTTCACTATGATATATGTGGAATTCAAAGACTGTGTATGGATTATTTGTGAATTGGAATGTGAGACATATGTGATATTGAGATCGACCAGAAAAGTACCCATGATTATATACTTATT